>CM076584.1:170361130-170622475 GCA_034641835.2 Pinus albicaulis
TGTTACATTGAAGTACATTTGGCATGTGAAGTAATGTTGTGATCTATAATTTTTTGTTAAATTAAAAGTTAAGTTTTGGATGGTTTAAATCTACATTTGGCATGTGATATAATGTTAAATGTTTTTATTGGATAGTTGAACTATAATTGGCATGGCATGTGAAGTAATGTTATATATGATATAGTCAAAAAGTTTTTAAAGCTCAAGTTTTGGATGGTTTCAATCTACATTTGGCATATGATATTTAATGTTAAATGTTTAATGATTTTATTGGATAGTCAAGAACTACAATTGGCTTGGCATGTGAAGTAATGTTGTGATCTATAATTTTGGATGGTTTCAATCTACATTTGGTATGTGATATAATGTTAAATGTTTTTATTGGATAGTTGAACTATAATTCGCATGGCATGTGAGGTAATGTTGTATGATATATAATCAAAAAGTTTTCAAAACTTAAGTTTTGGATGGTTTCAATCTACATTTGGCACATGTCATATAATGTTAAATGTTTTTATTGGATAGTTGAACTATAATTGGCATGATATGTGAAGTAATGTTGCACGATATATAATCAAAAAGTTTTTAAAACTTAAGTTTTGGATGGTTTCAATCTACATTTGGCACATGTGATATAATATTAAATGTTTTTATTGGATAGTTGAACTACAATTGGATGGCATGTCAAGTAATGTTGTGATATAATAAAAAAAAAATTAAAACCCAAGTTTTGGATGGTTTAAGTACATTAATCATGTGAAGTAATGTTGTGATATAATCAAAAGGTTTTTAAAACTAAGTTTTGGATACCATTTTAATCTACATTTAATGTAAATCCATTTAATTTTGATTTAACGTTAAATGTTTTAAATGTAAATCCCTTTAATTTTGATTTAATATTAAATATTTTAAATTTTTTGAAATAATGTTAAATGTTTTAATCTAATTTTTTGATGGTTTCAATCTACATTTGGCCTATGGAAGACTCCCATGAGTAGACATCGGATGCGTTGCAGAAGGGGAGGTGGGGGTAGGGGTGGAGGGGGTATGAGTGCTGGCTCTCGCCCGCCTCTTTCAATCCATGACACAGGCAGCCACCCTCCTCTGGAAAGTAGTGTCGCACAATTTCACTTCACCAGTGCTATGTTCAGACCTCAAATTATGACGACCATTGATATCTTTTTTCAGGAGGAGCTGCAAGATGAAGGTGCCTCTGGTTCCAGGAAGCGACAGAGAAAGTCCACCATCCCAACCTATCAGCCCCAAGACACCAGGAATTCGACAACTCTTCTAATCAAATCTAGCTCGACGAGCTCCAACAGCAATGGCGCAAGTAGCGACAACTCGGCCTGTGTGGAGAAAAAGCTCAAAGATGACTCTGGGTCCTCTTTCACTTCAAAGAGCTCCTCACAACACTCCAAGAGAGTAGATGATGACTCGGAGGACTACAGTTTTCCAATTGTGGAGGAGAATCCTCCTACACACATCGATAGCTAGCCTAATGTCAGGTCCTCTTTAGCTTTTCTGAACTTTTGTCATGTTTTGCAATCACTGTGCTTCTAAACACTCTATGTCTACTGGTTTCTCGATTATGGGCAGCCCCTTTTCTGTTTTTTTGATTCAGACCCCCTTTTCTAAGTTTTGGATGGTTTCAATCTACATTTGGCCTATGGAAGACTCCCATGTGAAGTATTGTTTTGATTTAATCAAAAAGAGTAAAGAAGTATTTATATGTAAATCCCTTTAATTTTGATTTAATGTTAAATGTTAAATGTTTTGATCTAAAAACTGGACATGTATTCAATTCGTGTATGTATCCAGTACGTGCAACATTTTTCATCAATGCACATAAAAAAACTAGTTCCAGTTAATTGCATTCTAGAACACACACACACACACATATATGTTCATGAAACCCAGATAATATGTTTAATATATTATCTTATATTAAATATATAAGATAATATATTAAAATATATTATCTGTATAAACCATATACTAAAATATAGTTATATTATTTAATATATTATCTTTTAATATAATATATTAAATAATATAACTATATTTTAGTATATGGTTTATACATATAATTATATATATATTAATAGTATAAAATATAACTATATTAAAATATATATATATTGTATAAATATATATTATATAATAAAATAATTATATAAGTTATATAATTACTTATATTATATAACTTATATTAATATACTTATATAAATAATATATAATTAAAATATATATATAGTTATATAATTTAACTTAGTTAAATAGTTTATTATAATATATTTTAATAAACTATATTTTAAGTTATCTTATATGATAACTTAAAATATATATAATATATTTCAAGTTATCATATATATATATATAAATAAAATAAAATATATTTTATTTTATTTTATTTTTATATTTATTTATATTTTATATTTATATTAATATATTTAATTTATTATTAATATAAATATATTTATATTATAGTATTAAATATAGTTTAAATTAATATAATATTAATATTATACTATAATATAATAAATATATTAAATTATATATATATATTAAAATATTATCTTTACATATTTTAATATTTTTTTTTTTTTAATTGAAACAGATAGTGTTTTTTATTTATAGATGAGATCAGGCTAGGTCGGAGCCAAAGCAGTCTTCATTACATTTCTTCTTACTGTTTTTATTGCAATCTCTATCTTTTGTCATGGGATACATATTTGAACTGGAGCTTCGTTGTTTATGTTGAGTTCTCCCCGGGCTAGTGTGCAACTTTGGTTGGCATATTTGTCAGCTTCCTTGTTCGATTCTCTAAGAATATGATAGCAATTGAAGATGGTAAACTCTTGAATTACGTTCCAAAGCCTTTAGAGGTTCTTATTTAGGACAACGTCATTGAATTTTTTTTTCCATATGGATTTTTTTAATCAACATTTCAGAGTCTCTGAATGCTTGGATTTCTCTGATTCCTCTTTCTTTGGCGATTTGACACGCTTTTATCAAGCTCGGAATTTCAACTTGATTGTTGGTATGTTGTCCTAAGCCCCAGCTGTAGGTATCTTTGGAAAATCCATCCTAAGAGAGAATGAGACCTCCAGCGCCTGCTGTACCTGGATTTCCTTTAGATGCTCCGTCAAAGAAGATCATCATTATTCCTTGTTTTCACCACCAACTCTGAAATTCTTCATCTTTTCCTCTTAGTCTCCATTCTAGATTTTGAAGAGGTCTTACTGCACTTTGATTTCTATTTCGAAATACAAAATTCCCAAGCCATTTCCTTTCAGCTGGCAGTAGTGTGGATTCATATTTTAAGGGTTTATTGCTCAAGGTTTCAAGAAGTAGGCCTTTAGCTTTGGCTGCCACTGTGATCGGAGTCCAACATACATTATTAAATATCTGTTCATTTCTAGCTAACCACAATTTCCAGCACACGTACTTTGGAATGCTAGTCCATACCCTGGCCCATAGAGACTTTCTGTTGATGTTCGAAGGGTAGCATTCTTTCCATGTCGTGAAGAGATCAATCACTGTCAAATTTGTTGGAGTCGCACTGTTCAATCCATGGAGGGTGAGTTCCCATACTTTGGCTGTGAAAGAGCATGCTACAAATAGGTGATCAATTGTTTCAGCGTAATGTTTGCATAGGACACATCTGTGTGGCCCTGCGAAATTTCTCTTCATAAGGTTTTCTCCTGTTAGAATTTTTTTCTACATGACTCCAGAAAAAGAAGTTGATTTTTGGGAGCGCCATCGCATCCCACACCTGCATCCACAAGACTGATGGTTGCATACAGTTGTGCTGACTTTGCTGAGCTTCGAATCCCTTAGTAGAGGTATAATTTCCTACAGACCCCCATCCTCAGGTATCTGCAACGTTCTGATGCACAGGGGATGCATGTTTCAGATCGGCTTTGAGTGAGACTGTTTGTTGGCTTAAATGATTTGGAATGTCATTGAGGCTCCATGCCTGCCAGCTGCCTTGTTCATCCCATTCTGAGATTTCTGAAAGTCGTTTTATTCCTCTTTCTTTTAGCAGAGTGCGTAGTTCAGAGATCTCTGCATTGAATTCAAGTGGATCGTTCCCCATTATTCTGTCCTTCCAGAGCTTTACCTGTCTACCACTCCCAGGGATTCGATAGAGATGTTTAATGAAGAGTGGTATGCTCCTTTTACACAGCTCCCACAACTGGGTTCCACGTTTTCTGACTGCATTTTCCAGGTGTCTTAACAACTCTCCAGGCAGGTACTTGTATCTTAGCATTCTACAGGCTAGGTGATTAGGATCGATGAACATGTGCCAGAGTATCTTGCAGTCGAGAGCTATGTTCACTTGCTCAGGATCCCTAATTTGCAGCCCTCCATCTCTGAGTGGTCGTTTTACTGTTTCCCACTTCATCAAGAGGAGTTTTCGCTGATTTCCCCTCCCTCCATGCCATAAGAAATCTCTCAGGAGTTTGTTTAACTGTCCTGTGATTGATTTTGGGGCCAGCAAGAACGAGGCCTGGTAAATTGGGAGTGAAGAGAGCACAGTTTTTATCAGTATGAGTTTTCCTCCGTGGGTGAGCCACTGCCCCCCCCAGAATTCGATTTTTGACTTGATTTTGCTCAAAAATTCCTCCCATAGTGCACACTTGTTTATACCCAGGGTAAGTGGCAGCCCAAGATAATTAATTTTATCCCATTTTGAATGTCCTTTGAACCCCAGTATGCTTGCTACTTTCTGAATTTTTGTTTCTTTAATGTTCCAACTGTAGACTGCACTTTTTTGTTCATTTATCAAGGCCCCTGAGACTTTTCAATATGATTGTAGGGTGGACTTGTACGCATTGGCTATTCTGAAAGAAGCCTTATGCAGCATGAGTGAATCGTCAGCGAAAAGGGCATGATTGATAGGCTCCAGCTCTTTCCTTATTCGCAGTCCTGGAGCATTTCCATTTGCTTTGTCCAGCTCAAGATTTCTGCTCAATGTGTCCGCCAATAGTATATACATATAGGGAGAGAGGGGGCATCCTTGCCTTAAACCTCTCAAGGCTTGAAAAAAGCTGGCTGGCCTCCCATTTACCATTGGGGCTATCCAAGGCCTACTGGTGCATGATTTTATCAATTCTACAAACTCTTCTGAGAAACCAAAAGTCCAGAGAACTTTATAAAGGAATGGCAAGTTGACTCTGTCGAATGCATTGGCCATATCAAGCTTGACCAACATTCCCTTCTCTTTTCTTGAGTTGCTGGAATGAATAGTTTCCTGAACTTGGATGACATTATCCAGGATGTGTCTTCCTTTGACAAAACCCCCTTGTGAGTGGGAGATGAGATTGCCTAGCAGAGGCTTCATTATGTTAGCGATGATCTTTGCTATTATTTTGTATGATGCATTACATAAAGAAATAGGCCTGAACCTTTCAAAATTTTCCGGGTTGCTTTCTTTCAGTATTAGTGATAGGAAGGTTAAGTTTATGCTACCTCCCATCTTTGCTTTCTGCAAAAAACCTGTGATCATTATGATTAAATCTGATTTTATTATATCCCAGCATATCCTATAAAAGTGGATTGTGAATCCATCTGGACTAGGTGCTTTGTCTAGTTCCATGGCCCAGATTATTTTGTTGATTTCTTCCTTAGTGACCTGCTTCAGGAGAGCTATATTATCCTCCTTAGATACCAATGATGGGATGTTGTTGAGGAACTCTTCAGTTTCTTCTTTGCTGCCTTCATTCCCTTTTCTATATAGATTTTGGAAGTGCGTGCCTGCAGCCTCTTTAATTTGATCTATTCCCTTGCAAAGCGTCCCATCAGAGGTTGAGATTTCAGAGATGTGGTTTCGGGAAAGGCGTGCTCTAAATTGCCGATGGAAATAAGAGGTGTTCCTATCCCCGGATTCCAACCATAGACTGTGGGACTTTAATCTCCAGTAGTCTTCTTCTATCGTAAATGAGCGGAAGGCGTTGCATTGGGCAGCCTGCTCTTTATCCAGCTCTGTTTTTGTTATGTCTACAGAGTCCATTTTTCTTTGCAGATTTCCCAATTGCTGTACTGCTTCTTTTCTTTGACTGCTGGGGGTGCATGTAGGAATCTTGCATCATTCTTTCAAAGCCTTCTTGGTTTGCTTTAACCTTTGTTCCCATACATAGCTAGGAGAGCCTATGACTATAAGTGACCAAGCTTTCCTGACTGTCTCTAAGAATCCACTTCTTTCTATCCAAAGCGGGCTGAATCTGAATGGGATTGGGCCCAAATTCTCTTCCTCCTCCATCGAGAGAAGGATGGGTTTATGATCAGAGGTAAGTTTTGGGAGGATATCTGAGGAGATGATCCTTCTTTCTAGCAGTGAGGTGCTTTGTGCTATGAATCTGTCAAGTCTTGCTGAGATATGATCTGCACCTGACCTGTTATTTGTCCAAGTGTATAGCCCTTTCTTTGGTTTGATATCCAGTAATTCCCATTGTAGTATTATGTCTTCTACCACGTGTAGCATTTTATCCCTGCTACTTCTACCACCTCTTTTTTGTTTTCCTTTCATCACTATGTTGAAATCTCCGGCTATGATTATGTTGTTTGGTGAGTGAAGTTCCAAAAATTCATTTAAAGATTTCCAACAATTTTTTTTTCTGCATAGGTTACCAAAACATAAAGATTGAATAGGGCAATATTTAACTTACTTGCTGTGTGCTTCAGCTCAGTGAAGATCCAGTGCTGAGTGTTGTGTGTGTTGACTAGCTTGAATTGGTCCTCCTTCCATAGGGTGGCTATTCCACCTGCGGAACCCCTTACGCTCACTGTTTTTCCTAAATCCTTTCACCATTTCTTTTTGTTGATTTCTAGAAGAGTATCCCCTTCGATTTTTGTCTCTTGGAGCAATAGGATCTCTGCTGGTTCCATTTTCATAAGATCTTTAACTACTTTGACTTTTGACAGGTTCCCCAATCCTCTACAATTCCAAGAGACGATTCTCATTACTTACTATTGGGGGTAGTGCTTATTCCTCCTTTTGGAGGCCTTGTTCTTGTACTTCTTCTGATTGAGATTTCTATTGTGGCCTTGCTTCCTTGAGTTTTTTGTTTCTCTGCCTCTTCCTCGCTTGCTTCTTTGTGCGACTTCCTTTCTGATCTTTTAGCAGGCCTCTCCAGTGTCTCTTCCTCTGAGGAGCTGAGTGGATCTATGATTTTCTTCCTAGCTATATCTGCATATGAGGGAGAAGGGGTAATTTCTGGAATTGTTGCCTGCTTCCCTTCTACCTCTTTGCTTTTACCACTGGGGGAGGTCTGGTTTTGTTCCATGTTGTCATTGTTTGGATCTTCTGTTTCTACTTCCTTGTTACGATCTATGATCTGTATACCTGCTGTTGATGTGGGGTTGGAGTTCCTAGATCCAAGAGCCTGGGAATCTAGCGGGGCTTTGTTTTCTTTTGCGTTGCTCTTGCCTCTATTTTTTGCTGATCCTGCTTTCTACACTTTTGTCCATTGTTCCGCTTTTGCATTTTCCTGTTCCTCTGTGGTATTTTTCTTGCAATATCTTCAAAGTGGTTGTAGCCATGGCAGTATCAGCATTTGAATGGTAACTGCTCATAGTCTAGCTCCTGGATGTGCGTCCAGTCTGCGACAGTTAATTTTATCGCTTCTAGAAGCCCTACTTCCAAATCTACCTCTACGCACATATATGCGCAGGGATACTAATCTTTCCTCACTGCTTGATCTATGTACTTTCCCAGCGAGTTTCCTATGGTTTGCAATGATTTTTGATTCCAACAATGCAGCGGAATATGGGGGAGACGAACCCAAACTGGAACAGCCAATGACACATCCTGAGCCGGGTCGAAATCAGGGGTCCATTTGTTTATATACAACCCTTGTGGTCCCATGAAATATGGTCCATTCCGGAAAATGAGATTTTTTCCTTCTGCACTTTCGAATACAAAGACGAAGAAGCCTTTCCCAACGAAATGGATTTTGATCCCTTGGGAGATTGGCGGAGACTAGTTCCTCTAAACCCATTCTTCTACTGCTTTAGGTGAAGGCCAGAGGCCTGTAAATTGACCAATAAGCCCTCTGTCTACAATATTGAGGGCAGATCTACAAGTTTCTTCGATTGGCAGCTCGACTGAAGGCATGCAATCCAGTGTTTTTACAAATTTCTGCTGCATCTCTGTCAGTGTTCTTTTGTTTACTCCTGCTGTTAATTTTTTGAATGCCACGAGGTCTGGCATGGGGGGATTGGCCTCAACACCCCCACCTAAATCCATGGCTGCTTGCATGCAGTCTCTGTCAACGCATGCAGCAGTGTTCGACGCATGCAGTAGGAGATCTTTCCAGCGGTCAATTTGGATCAAAGCTCCCACGAATTTTTTTCATTTTTAATCGTTGATAGTTTCTGGAATTCACAACAAATCTGAGCTAAAATTCATTCAGTCTATCGAATCTATGGTGAGTAAACTCACACAATCTGGATTTCAAAGCTGAATATGACTGGTTCTTTCAGATTCCTTCAGAGCCGAGTCGACAGTCCTAATTTAAATCCCAGACATATTTTAATATTAATATATATTTATATTAATAATATATATATATATATATATAGTTGTATAATTTAACTTAGTTAAATTAACTTATATAATATATAATATATATATTAATTAATATTTATATTTATATATCTCCCTCGGATGCGGGTGCAATTGTATGATGGGATGGCAATAAGCCTGCGGGACGACGTGTGGCAAGGCCACATGACCGCCTGCAGGCAGGAATTAAGGAGATCCAGGCAACTTAATTCTCCGGGTCGTCACCCTATGCAGCATTTATGCCGGTGGGGAGGCCGAGGCTGCAAGGAATGCATAATGCCGCCCTCTGGTTTTTTGTTTTCGATCCTCGTCTCTGCATCAGGGTCTTCGGCTCTGTCTCAGCTCCGTTTGATTGCCTCCATGCCAAATTGGCCCCCGCCTGTTATTTCTGGTTGCCCTTCGGAGGTGGAGCTTCCTAGCTCACGCACCTCCCTTGGCAAGCGCTGTCATTTAGGATGTTGTCTGGACTTTCTTCCTGGTTTTCACTTCTCCCACAGCCTGTTCTGTCCTCTGCAATTTGCCTTCCCGCCTCATCTTAATTCGTCTCCCTCTCTGTCAACTGCTACCAATTCCACTCGCTCTCACAGGTTCCGTGACAAGATGCCCAGGCTTAAGCACCGTCTCAGATGTCGTCGGGGAAACACTAGGGCTTGCCCCTCTAGCCGTCGCCACTCCCCCTCCACCATCTCTCCGACGTCCTCCTCTGAGAGTTTCCATGGAAGATATCCCTCCACACGCATTGGGCGTGGGGGTGGGCGTGGGCGCAGTCTCCCCTCTCCCATTCGTGGTGGCTCGGCCTCTCTGTCACCTCCCCACTCTCGTCCCGCTGCCTCAACCTTTCTTTCCAACCTGTCTATAGCCCATTTCCACTTCCAGTGCCAAACCAATTAGCCCCTGGTCATTGCAACTGTTTCAGTCACCTTCAAGGAATTTCAAGAGGCTGGCCCTAAACCCACCCCCCCCTCTCATGTGTCCAATTCACAAGCCAGATCCCTTCGACCTTGTGCAGCCTTCTCAAACCAGAGGAAAAGAGGTTTCTCTGAAGGTAGGCAATGGTACCTCGAGTCTCCCACAGGATAAGGGCAAGCAGGAGGGCAGTGGCGAGGCAGGTGCAGTAGTAGCTCGCAGATGTCCCATTCCGAATGATAATGATGGTTACTGGTGCAGGATTGAAGAAGAACCCCCCTCAGAAGATTATGGTCTCTAGCACAGGAGGCATTATCCAAGTAATTTTGTTCAGTTTTTCTGTCATTTTGTTGTTCTGGGAAGTCATGGTTTTTCGTTATGTCAAAGCTGGTTTTCTCCTCCGAGGCAGCTCATATACATTGCTCAGGCTGGTTTCCCCTTGTCGGCAGCCCATTTTTGTCATTTTGCTGAACTCATGACACCTCTGATGGCCATGGATTATATGTAACATATGTTTCAGTAATAGAATTTAAACTTACATAGAAAAAAATATATATTTATATTTATATAATATTTATATTTATATAATATTTATATAATTAAAATATAATATTTAATAACTTAATATATTAAATAAATATATATTAAGTTATAATATATATATATATATATATATATATATATATATATATTATTTAATAGTTTTATATAATATAATAACTATAACTATAATAAACTAATATATTATACTATTATATTATATTAAATATATAAGTTATATTATACTTATAATTTATAATATAACTATAATATTATTAATATATATAATATAACTATAAATATAATATAAACTAATATTATAATTAATATAATATAAATTAATAAATTAATAAAATAAGTTAATTAATTAATTAATTAATTAATGTAAATAAATACACCAAATAATTGTAAATATTACTTCTAATTCGAGAAGGTTTAACATCACTTAACACTCTATAATAAATATAATATAATAAATAAATAAATAAATTATATTAAAATAAACAATAGAAAATTTTAGATCAATATATAATTTAGTTTAGATATATTAATTTAACTCAAAATGAAATAGTAGGTTATTCAAATATTTATATTTTTCTTAATAATTAATTACATTAAATTAAACAAAATAAATTAGTAGATTAATTAATTATTAAAATTATTTTAAAATAAAGACATAATTGATTAATTAATTAAAATTATTTTAAAAATACATAATTCCATAAATAAATTCATAATCCAATTAAATTATATTAACATCAGTTATAAATAATATTATCATTCATCAAATCGACCTTCTTAAAAAACTCCTCATCATTCAGTATTTATTCTTCTCATTTGCCTTATTCCTTTCAACTTTTCAAAATACATTTGACGTCTACCCCTGATGATGGACTCACTTGGAAAGACTAAAACGTTGGGTTAATAAAAAAACTCAAAAACAAGTTATTCCTCTCTTCTAAAAACTATTTTCACCTATATGGATTCTCTCTTTAATAATATAATATAAATAATTAACTAATTATATTATTAGTTAATTATTTATAAGTAATTCTATTATAATTAGTTATTAATATTATATAATATTAGTTATATTATATATATTATTAAATTATTATATATATATATTATAATAATTAATAATATATAGCATATTAATATTAATATTATATTATATAATATAATATTATATATTATAACTATTGATATTATAAATAGTAATAATCTATATATATATATATATATATATTAGTTATATTATATATTATATTATAATATAATATATAATACATAATAATATATATTGTTTATATAAGTTATTAATATATTAATATAACTATATTTTATTAATAATAATATATATTAGTAATATATAGTTATATTAATATTATATAATGCTAGTTATTAATATTATATAAATATTATATATTAATATATATATATATATATATATATATATATATATATATATATATTAACATATATTATAATATATATGTTATTATTCTAAATATTAATTATAATAATATATATTAATATTATTATAATATTATAATATATATAATAATATTATATTATATTATATATTTATATAGTTTTTATATTGTTATATTAATAATATATAATATATTATTATTTATATTAATATATATATATATATAATAATAATATCATATATATATATATTATTATATTATATATTATATAATATATATTATATTATGGTTTTAATATATATACTATAAGAGTATATATATAATATTAATATATACATAATAATATATTATATTATATTAATATATATATTATAATATATATTATAAAATTATTAATATAATATAGTATTAATATATATATATATATAATATTATAATATTATATATTAATATTATATAATATATAATATATTATATATTATTATTTATATTAATATATATTTTATAATAATATCATATATATATTATTATATGATATATTATATAATATATATTATATTATAGTTTTAATATATATATATATACTATAATAGTATATATATAATATTAATATATACATAATAATATATTATATTATATTAATATATATATTATAATATAATATAATATTGTATAATATTAATAATATATAATATTATATTAATAATATATATATATATAAATATTATAATAATATATATATATATATAAAATGTATTGACTTATACTATATTAATATATTATATATATAATGTATTGACTTATAATATATATTAATATAATATTCTATTAATATTATAGTATAGTATATTATATTATATTATTATTATGTATAATATAATATTATATATTACTAACATTAATATAATATACCCCGGATGCGGGTGTTCCAATGCCAATTTAATGGGACGGGTGGGAGGGCTGTAACTCTCTGCCGCCATCTGCCCACAGGGTACAACGTGTTAAATGGTTCGCTGCCCAGCGGAAGGCTCCGTGTATATTCCCCTCATTCCAAAGCGGTATGCTCTGCAAATTTTGGTTCTTGCTCGATTCTGACTGTCATGAGCCATCCCTCCGCATGCTTGGGCGGGATTCACACCATGAAAGCAGTTAAGTTCTCTGATCTGCTTCGCTTGGGAAGGACGGCTTGGAGGCATGTTGAAGGTTGGCGCGCTGTGGGTGGGCTTCACTCGCATCAGGCTATTTATCTCCGGCTCTCGGCTCCCATTCATATCGGTTCTGATGTCAATGATAGCAGGGTCTATAGGTGGGCGGGAGGCGACCTGTGCTTGGTGTGTTTTATGAGAAGGAAGGCCGACGGTTTGTCATGCACCTGGTGGTTTGACAAGCAGCTTTTGCGCCCTCATTTGATTTCTCTTCCGGGCAACCCTTCGCTGGTTTTCACTGAGGACCTGGAGATTGTCTGGAGCGAGCTCATCATGCCCAGGTTACGTCATCGTCAGCGCAGTCGAAGGGGAAGCTCACGGAGCCGTCCTCCCCATGCTCCCTCCAGCCCGTCTTCAGACTCTTCCTCCTTAGGGGAAGGCCCAAGCCACTACCCCAGTACTCGGTCTGGTCGTGGGCGCTCGCAAGATTATCGCTGGTTTTTGGGCCCTCATTCGCACCATCCTTCTGCCTCCCCTGCTCCAACCACGGGCATGGCTCGGTTCACTTTCAATAGCAGTCTCATTCGCCCTCGAATTACTGCCATTCTCTATGTGGTCTTCCTTGAAGACAGCGTTCTTGGGGAGGCCAGCGCGTCACCGTCTGCTGCTGCGGCGACTGTTATCGCTCCGGACACTCAATTTTCTGCATTCAATCTTGATGATCGCAACTTCCAGGTGCAGCCTCCGCCTCGCCCTGCTGAGCCGGTTCTGGATGAGGATATGCTTTCTGCTGATCAGGTGGCCCTGGCTTCTCAAGACGAGCCTGCTTCTGACTTGAATGCCACTGGCTGGTGCAGGATTGAGGAGGAGCCCCCGGAAGACTAATGGGTTCGTTGTCTGGACTCTTTTCTGTCTCTGTCTCTCAAACCCCTGGGTTTTTGTCTGTTATGGAAGCTTTGTTGTTTTTCTGGCCCTCTTTTGTATCTTCGGGGTCAAAGTATCCCTCAGAAAACTATGGTTCTGCACCACATGAGCAAATGGGTCTTCATTCTTGTTTTTTTAAATTTTACGCACTCCATAGCGTGTATGTGACTACGGTCTTGATGTAACTTTACCGCATGTTAATAGATCAATTTTACTTAGAAAAAAAAAAACATTAATATAATATTATATTATATATATATATATATATATATAGATATATTATACAAACATATATATATATATATATATATATATATTTTAATGTTAATATTATTATATATATAATAATATTAAATATAAATATTATAATATATATATTTATATTAATAGTTAGTATATATATATATATATATATATATATATATATATATATATATATATATATTATATTTTAATATTAATATTTATATCGTAATATATATAATTTAAATTATATATATTAAATACAATTATTTCATATATATATATATATATATATATATATATATATATATATATATATATATATAGTATATTTATTTATTTTATATTAAATACTAATATAATTTAATATAGTGACAACTATATTAAATTATATTTTAATATATTATAATTTTAACTTCTTTTACATATTTTGATTATAGTAATCTATTTTTAGTGTTAAAATAGTATTCATTTAGTTTTCTTGTTGTTTTTGTGGTCAGTATTTTGTCAGCAGTACTCTTCCAGTATAGGTGGCCTCCACTATCACCTGCATGAAATTCTTCTAGAATTTTAGTAAAATCTCAGTATTTTTTTTCCAGTAAAGTGCATTGTTTAAGATACAAAACCTTATTGCTTTCTGTTTGATGAATCTTTCTTTGGTTTTAGTTAGCCTAGGAGGAGCTTGTAAATGTGTTAATACAAAGATAATATCAAAATACCATGGTGAGTCTAGTTAGGCCTCACTGATCAATGGAGTCGCCATCTCTTCCTAGTAATATATTTGTGATATAATATTTATATTTCAAATAGATTATATATATATATTAATTAATACTATTAATTATATTATAATAATATAATTAATATAATAATAAATATAATATAATAACTTAATAATAGTTTATATATTCATAGTTATATTAATATATATTATAGTTATATTATATTATTTATAACTATTATGTAATATATATTTATAATTATATTACATTTAATATATATATATATATAACTATATATATATAATAATAAATATAATATAATAACTTAATAATAGTTTATATATTCATAGTTATATTAATATATATTATAGTTATATTATATTTATTTATAACTATTATGTAATATATATTTATAATTATATTACATTTAATATATATATATATATATATATATATATATATATATATAATATAAATATAATATATGTAATAAATATATATTATATTTATAAATTATATTTATATAATATATAATATATATTTATTATATATTATATTATTTATAATATATTATATTATTTATAATATATTATAATAATATATATAATATATTATTTTATATATATATATATAATAATTACTATTATATATATATATGTATATTAAGTTATATATAATAATATTTATAACTTAATATTTATAATTTAATATATATTAATATTATATTAAATATATATAATAATATAATATAATATATATAATATTAAATATATATATAATTAATATATAATATTAATTATATATATATTTAATATTATGTTAAATATTAATATTAACTATATAACATATTATATTATGTAATATAATAATAATATTATATTATCATATATATATATATATATATATATATATATATATATATATAATATTATATTAATATTATATTATATATTATTTTAATATAATATGTAATATAATATAAATATTACATTATATTATATTATATTATATATATATAACTATAATATAATATTAGTTAGTTTATTTATAATTAACTAATATTATATTATTAGTAAAGTTATAATTATTATATATATTAGTTAATTATAGTTATCTTATATTATAGTTTCTATAATATATTATTATAATTAATAATATATTAATATAGTAATATATATATTATAATATTATATTATAGTATTAATATTATATTATATAGATAATTATAATATAAATATAAATATATTTATATATATTTTAGCATCACTATATTAATATTAAAATATGTAATATATATATTGTTTATGAAATATATATATATATATATATATATATATATATATATATATTAAAATATATTTAATATATGTTTTCCTTTTAAAATATATATAATATAATTAATTTTATAATATTAATTTCTTAATATTTAAAGCATGGAAAATATATGAAGTAATCTACCTATATATATATATATATATATATATATCCAATACATGCAACATTTTTCATCAATGCATGTATAGAAAAGCTACTTTCAATTGATACTAGAGTGTGCATGTACCAAAACAATTTGTACATGTGCAAACACTTGCACAGATAACATAACAAGGCAGCTCAATTTTTAATTGAGTACTGGAAGTTCTAGAACATATAATCCAAAGAGAATAAATTGTTGGGCAGTTCAATCAAAAAAATTCCAATGGAATGTCATCTTCAATAATCCGTTCATGATTGGATTTTGACATTTTCCATTTCTTAATATTAATTTTTTCTTTGATTGAACCTCGATCAACTTTATGCGTGCTGCACACACCAAGTGACTATATTGACAACTTATGAAATCAGGTTCATAGTCTTCAAAGTAAACAAAATTCCCACTTTGATTAGTTTGTCTGAAAAAATAACCTTTCAGTATAATAGATCCTCTTTCATATGGAAATCTGTGATCATTATAGTTTTCTAATGATTTCATTTTTCGCTCAGTGCAACGCATCAAATAATACTTCACATTTTCATCATTGTCAGTAGGTGCAATTACAACAAAAACATCTCCTGCACAATAAAATAAACTTAACAAAATTATATATATTCAAATTTATTTCTAGATCTTTATCATTAGAAAGAAATTCAAATGTTACCTTCTCTAACAAGATCAGAAACTCGATCACCATTGGATGATATTGTAGTCTCCTCTGATTGCATTTCTTCAAACATTGCAACAGACATTTTTCCCTTTGTATTTAGCTCTGTATGTTTCCAATCTTTTACATACATTTTGTTTTCACAAACGTCATTGGATTTTGTGTTGTCTATGCAAACATGACAAAAACAATAATATTTTCTTTTATCCAATGCAAACACATTTCTGGATGACTTTGTTTTAATTGAATGCAATTTTCGAGTCCCTTTTATTGTTTCAACGTCATTTCCAATTGATCTATCTACGTCTTCGATCCCAATATGCTAGAAAAACCTTTATATGGAAAATTCAAAGAAGAATGTAAATATGATATCAAAATACAATCAAAGATAATCATTGCACGATAAAATTAGATTTCCAATAAAAATTAAATTGAATGTACCTTCGCACTTCCCTTGATGGGTTAGTCTCATGGCTTAGAGCAGCGATGCACCATTGAACAACTTCTTTCGCGTCCACAAGTCAGCCTGCAAATGGGTTCATTTGATATCTTCGAAGTGCTCATTTTATGCATGCCCCTGCACCGTCATGTTCTCCTTTTCCATGGCCAGTCTCAAAGAAATTCCAACAATGTTTAATGCATGTTTTCTTATGAAGACAACACAACCAAAAGAATGATCGTGCAGATTTGAATTGACCTGCACATCCGTCTAACCATATCCAATGTTCATTGAATGTTATTCCACGATTTTTCAATGAATCATAAATTCTTCCAAAACAATGTTGTACAAAACATGTATCGTGTGTACGATCGTCACTGATATAAAAGTGATATTCTTTAATGATATGTCGATTTTCACTCGTGCTTTCTATATGATCGACATTTTGTTCAGCATGTCTATATAGAATATGGACGAGCATGGAGACTTGGTCAGAATGATAATATTCACTTTGAATTTCTTTTTGTGGAACAAATGTGTAGTTTTCTGCAAAATCAATCACTGACAAAATGGTCCTTGGTGGAAAAACTTCACGAGATTTTTTGAATTGCAAGTCTTGCCATCGAGCTCTATGGGAATGCTTGGTGTATTTGTAAATTTCTGCCTCAAACTTTCTCAAAAATTCTATCACAAAAATTTCTTCTTCTCATAATTCAATTCTTTTAACACTATTTGCACCTTGAATTGATGTATGGATATATTCATATCTCTTCCATTTCACTTTCATGTTGGACAATGATTGATCATTTATATCAGTACGATATTTGTTTTGAAATTTAGTCAAATTTCTACAATCATCGCATTTTTTACCACCAACAGATTTCTTTTCGTAAAATAGTTCATTGCTTTCTCTTTCACATAGAATTTGAGATATGAAATCATGGATAGTGGAAGGAGGAGGTGAATCCTTCCAAAATTTTCTACCAAAATCAAGGAATGTGTCATAATATAACTCAAATTCCACATGATAACTGCAACAACAAGTGTCGCGTACAGTGATAGGTTTTACATACCATGGTTTTTGTTGAAAAAAAGCACTGATTGAAACATGAATTTCATGATTCTCTTCTTTGAACTTGTTGAATAACTCTATCTGAGTCGTTTCCAAGAAATATTTTTCATGTTCTTCGTATTGATTTCATGCTATTCTTCTTCGCATCACATGCTTTGCAGTTGGAAAAGCACGCGAATTGTTCTTCCAATATTCATATATTATTTTTTTAAGATTTTCTCCAAGTCTGTCTTTGTATGGTTGCCTACAAGTAGCTCTCCAACAAGCAATTTCATCATTTACATCTATTTGCGGCTGAAATTTCCGATGTTTGTGCAATTTTTTTCGCAACGTTCCTAATGCTCGTGCCATAAATGTTACCAAATGATTCTCTTTAGTACTTGATGAAACCACTACCATATGCATTCCTCTACATACAATTGAAACATTTTTCAGTCTAGATCTCCTAATTGAATTTATAGCACTACTTATATTTTGTATCACATTTTCCTTCATTTTTTTATCTTTGGTTGATTTTTGAATACCTAGTAGTGTCATAGCTTCTCTTAATTTCCTTAATGATAGGAGACCTTTCAACATTTGAGCTTGAACTGTCACATGCTCCTTTATGAAATACGTTTCAAAAATGCGGTTAACACGATATCATATATAATAGTCAGGATTTTTTATCTCCATATGTGTGAGTGTTAACATTTTCTAACATCTCATCATCGACACTAATTTCATCTGTACATATTTGAATAAATAGTACATAATAAGTTTACATATTCAATAAATAACTAAATTAATAAATATATGTATAATTTCAATAATACGTGCATGTGTTCAATATATATATATATATATACCTTATGATTCAACTTCTTCACTTGATTTTCTTTCAATATTTTCACCATCTTCAATCATTGGTTCAATATCTCTTTCACTTTCTCTTTCAAAATTTTGTATCTCATCATCAATGTTTTGAGGAATATCTCTCTCTGTTTACATTGCAAAATATTTTTCAAATTAGTTCATCAAATAAAAATTAAGTTTCACATTTCACACTAGGAAAATTTTAAATATATCAATAAATCATAATATTTACATTTACATACCTGCTTCAATTTCTAGTTAAGGTTGATTTTCCCCTTCAATATTTGAGAGTGCTTCTATCTTTCTTTTGCGAGATTGTCTCGTCTCTTCTCTACGTTCCTTAAGGTCTCTTTTTCGATCATATTTTCTCGCACAATTCCTTCAATTTCCCATGATAATAGAGTATAAAGTTCAAAAAAATTCCTTCAAAAAATTAGAATATAACTCAATTAGAAAAAGCATCACAAAAGATTTAATTTAAAAAAAAACTCATTATAAAAATTTTGCAAAAAATACATACTCCAATCCAAAACACTCACTTTAAAAAACCCGAGAAAAAATGTCTTATAAAAATGAAACGAAGCTCAAATGATTTACTTCAACTCAAAACACGTACTCTAAAAAAATGTCACTTCAAAAAATGCCTCCAAATTAAAAAGAAAAAAAAAACCTCACTTAAAAAAATACTTCCAGAAAATGTCTTTTCGAAATTAAGCCCAAATCCATACTTTCAAAAAAAACAAAGCACAAAAAATATCCAAAAAAATGCATTACATACCTCCAAGAAATTTCCTTTGAATGTACGTCCAAGAAAATTCCTTAAACCCAAAGCAATTCTTTGCAAAATCGGACCGCCTCCAAGAAATGTGCTCCAAGAAAAGTCTTTAAACCCAAAACAATTCTTTGCAAAATCAGACCGCCTCCAAGAATTCGAAATTAAGCCCAAATATATACTTTCAAAACAATGAAGAACAAAAAACATCCAAAAAAATGTATCCCATACCTCCAAGAAATGTCCTTTGAATGTATGTCCAAAAAAATTCCTTAAACCCAAAACAATTCTTTGCAGAATCAAACCGCCTCCAAGAAATGTCTTCCAAGAAAAGTCCTTAAACCCAAAAAAATTCTTTGCAAAATCAGACCACCTCCAAGAAATGTCCTTAAACCCAAATCTCCAAGAAAATTCTTCAAACCCAAACCAAGACCTTTGTAAGCTCAGACCAAATGTGCAAAATGTGTGAAAATTATGAATGATTTCGCGGAAATTTATATTTCCGTGAAATGTTTATTTGGAGGGGCTCCGAGAAATTTTCTGGCCGACGGAAAATAAGGTAGAAGTTCGGTCGAAATTTGAAAAAAAATCGGCCAAACTATTGAGGCATGACACTTATTGGCTCGTTTGCGCAAAAAATAGTTCAGCTAAACTTTTTTTCAAAGTTCGACCGAACTAACATGTCACCAGTTACGCAAATCCAAGCTCTAAATACGTTTCTGCAACTTTGGAATGTTTAAACTCCATGAAACATTCTGAATTAACTGTCGGAACCAAGACAAGCATTTTTAGAATTGAATCTACTTTCATGAAATATAACTTTTATGGAATTTCATAAATATTTACTATTTTTAATTAATTTTGTAATAAAATAGGTGCAAACAATTTCTGAGGGTCATTGTGATTCAGTGAAATCAAAATTCACTACAAGAAAAAAGGACATTGGTGAGGGTCATGCTTGTGATGGACCTTTAAGGTCCATCACCAATGTCACATATGGTGACGGTCCTTAAAAAAGCGTCGTTGTAAGTGTATATAGTGATGGTCCTTTAAGGTACATACTCAAAATATGCACTTTTTTCATATTGGACCTGTTCAAAAAATTCTAGTAATTATGATATGCATCCATTGGCTTTGTAAATATGACAAAACCAAAGTAGACTATGTCTAGATTGTTGTAACACATTTTTTTTTCTCAAAAACACAAATTTTCAAAGAATATAACATTGCGTATTAACATGACTTCTTTTGAATCCTTTGATTGTTAAAAAACACACACTCAAAGAAACGCTAAGTTGACATATCAAATGTGCATAAAAAAATTCCAAAAAATAAGTAATAGAAAGCTAAAAAAAATTCTGACAACTTTTATTTTTATCACAAAATGAAATTCTAAACAGAAAAATTGTTATAGTTTGCAGAAAGTTGAAGAACAAAAAAAAATGAAAGTTTTTTCTCAAAAAAGGGCTAAAAGTGTAACCCAACTTCTCATTTTCACCCCTGATGGCCAAAAAGATAATGTGTTCAACAGAATTTGGAAATTTCAATAGTCTGCAATATTTTGGTTGTTACACTTAGCCCTTTTAGTAAGATTTAGTATGCTGCTAATTTTTCCTTATGCACCATTCTACGGGAAACACAAAATCATTGTATACTTCGACTTATTACTGACAATCAACATGCGTAACCTAGGGAGATTCATATATACCCAAAGGTACATGGAATTGCTATTATTTATATAGGTACAATCTTATTTGGCATTAATCGAAGAGGTTCTAGCAAGGGTTAGACGAGTTTCCAACAAACTAAAAGCATGTGTAGTTCTTCCATGTATTATTTCTCTATTGCAATTTCACCCATTGAATGATAGATAACTATGTTACTTAAAGAGACCAAAATATTTCTTAAAAAAAAGAAACTTGTTAATGCAAGAGAAAGATTTCAAAATCACTCAAACTTCCACAAGATATATCTCATAAATCATAATATGTCAAAAACCTAACAATTTTTCCACATGTGACTTTCTATGTCTTCTTAGGATTCTGAAAATTTCAAAGTTCTAAATTTTAAATACCAAAACTATATTATAGCAAAAATATTAGGATGTCTTGATTTTAGAATCAGTCACAAAACCTATATTCCATAGACTATATTTTGAAATTAAGGAACTTAAATATGACATTTTGATCGCTTATACTATGATATTTCTTCTCTCTCTGCAAAATTTAACTATCTCAAACTTCCCAAATGTGAAAATATAAAGATGAATGATTTGAGATTAATTTCAATGTTAGTCACAAACCATAATTCCATAGTGTTATTTCTAAAACTATAGAAAAATAAAAATTAAAACTTAACCACATGTACTTCACTATTTATGCAAGTCTCCTCAAAATTTTGTTTTCTACAACTTGCTAAAAAAAATTTATAGCAAAAATGTGACGATGTCTTGATTAAAGGAGAAAAAAAACTATGACCTACCAAATGTTATGATTCAAAGGGCTTGGAAAAAATAAAATTTTAACGAATGCAATTCAGTTTGGGAGACATAACTCCTATCTAATGTACAAGACAAAATATGATGATCCTAATATTAGGTCACACAAAAGGAGTTCAGTTATAATGAAATGTTCGGATATACCTATTAATATAACAAACGAACTAGTAATGAATACTTATTAGACCTTAACATATAGGCCTTAAAGCTTTAATACTAGATCTAGATTTTGTATGGTTACTAGCCCAAAGAAGTCATGATGATATGAAGAACATTAATGGACAAAGCTTATGATTCTGTAATGAATAATTAGATTTTAAGGTGAAAGTTAGAAATGTGTTAATTATACTCATTACTCACTATAATAAATAATATTGTGCTAACCTAAAGTTGCAAATAAGCATCCAAATAAGCCTCATTAATGCCTCATGCAGGGAGAATTAAATATTTATCCAATAAATCCATCAAATGTGAAGGTCTAAACACACACTTTTAACCTTCTGACAAAGGACCAACATACGACATATGAGAATTAAATAACATTGAAAAACAAAATCTAGAAACTAGACAAGGTAGGAAGTTTAATCTAAACTCAGTAGGATGCCACAACAAACAATTTACTTCAATGAAAAAAAAAACAAAAAATGTTTTTCAAATACACTTTTTTATTTTCCATTACACACTTAGATATATAAAATTTGAAAAATTATTTTTTAAATAATAATTTTTTAAATTAATGGCAAGATCTGAAAGTTTATAAATATTCTTCTATTATTTTTCAAATATCATTGATTTTCCATTACACACATAAATATATAAAATTTGGAAAGTTAATTTTTAAATAATATTTTTTACAATAGATGACAAGATTTGAAAATTTATAAATATTCTTTTATTATTTTTCAAATATAATTGATTTTCCATTAGACATATAGATATATAAAAGTTGAAAAAATATTTTTTAAATAATATTTTTTACAATCAATGACAAGATCTAAAAGTTTATAAATATTATCTTAAAATAATTATGTTCCACTCCATAGAAACATGCAAAAAATTGAAAAGATATGTTTTAAATTAAATCTAAAAGTTTATAAATATTCTTTTAAAATAATTATGTTCCACTCCATAGCAACATGCAAAAATTTGAAAAGATATGTTTTAAATAAGATCTAAAAGTTTATAAATATTCTTTTAAAATAATTATGTTCCACTCCATAACAACATGCAAAAATTTGAAAAAATATGTTTTAAATAAAATCTAAAAGTTTATAAATATTCTTTTAAAATAATTATGTTTCACTCCATAGCAACATGAAAAAATTTGAAAGATATGTTTTAAATTATAAATTTTCACCTGTAATAGAGTAATGTAATAGAGTAATGCACAGTGAGAAAATACCATGCCAACTCCTCTCTCACTTCCAATTCTTACCCATTTAAAATAATATGAGTTTCTTCTCATTAGTCAATGCAAAAACACAAAAATAAGTCTTCATACAAAAATAATATCATAAGGCTCAGGTGGTCATTTCTCCCACAAATGTGCAATTTGTTGTGCATAGATAGAGAAATGTGTGGTTAAGATACCATGATGTAAACTTCATCAAATAAAAATAACTGACAAAACATTTCATTAAAGTATAATACAATGGTCTCCATTATTATTTATCGAATATAAAAAATAAAAAGGCCAAACCATTAATGAAAAACCAGAAACAACAAGGCATTTTATGGATTCATGGTAATTCTAGACATGCATAGCCACACACATCAACATGCGTATGTAGTTTTGTGTGAATGGCTTAGTGAAGTCCAAACTATATCTTTTCTACGGTTTCATACACGTTGTCATAATATCAATAGAGCTATCGCTAAACTCGTTGCAACTTTCAAACAATATTTCACAAGTCACCTATCTAATAAAATCTATGGGATAATGGGGGAGTAGGACTGCTAAAACATTTCACCCTAAATAACCATACTATGCCTTGTCTTGGGTTCGTTCTCGGCGCGATAGTAATTTAATTCGATGACAATTGTAAATGTCGACCCGGCAGGAACTCTGGACCTCCATATCCTGCAGCTTCTTCACGTCTGACATGAAGGCCTTCCAGATTCGAGAGCTTGAAAATAGATGTTGAATCTGGAATCCCAATAAGCAGAAGATCGGCAGATGACGATCTCTGGCATGATCTAGATGTCTGCATGCTGTTACTACAAGGTATCTCATGACCATGAATCCATTGTTCTTCAATCCATGGGCCAGCACGAGCTTGGAAACCAAGATGCCTCTGGCCAGCATGCTTCACACTCCTTGTTGCTTCTAGAGTACTTTCCGTAAACCAAATAACATATCATGACCGTTTAGCGAAGGATTGAGAACCACATGGAGGTAAACTGGTGCTCCTCCAACCCACTCGACCTACTTTGCAGCATTGAGAAACCTAGAAATACGTCGAACAAGGAACTAAATACTAGCCTTTGAGCTCTGGAAAACATATCTTCTTACCATCACTCTTCCTCTGAAATTTGAAAATTTCAATTTGAGAGCACTGCCTTCCTTCGACGGGGGAACTGGATCGAAAATTTGAATTTGAAAACATCACCATCGCATTAACTGGACAGAAAAATATTGTGGGAAGGTGACAGAGTTTGAAATGGGGTGGGCACGTGGCATTAAACGCATGTCTAATCACCTACCTATATTTACTTCATCAACTACGGCGTCTCCCCTCGAAAAGATGGATCGATCGGAAAACAAACAACGGCCAGTCACATCTCACATGCTGCCTTCCGATGCATAGCATGGTTATGTATGCATGGCCATTAATAGACATGTCACATCTACCTCCAAAAAGTCGCAGTATAGACTACTCCGTCTTTATTTCCATGTGAAAATCCATTTTTCCATTGATAGAATTGTCTTTAGTGGGGTTTTTTTGAAAAATTTGCTTCTTGTTTTTTTGGTATATTTTCTTTAAATTTTAGAGAAATTTATTGAAATCACAATTTTGTAGGTAACCCTTGCATAATCAAAGTGCCCTAGAAGGTTTTTAGTGTGCCGAATCCATATATACAATCAATAAACAAGTTTAAATAACACAAATCAAAATTTAAAGTCGCACCAAAAACGACTCCTTTTTAGATTTCTATGCATTTTGAGATAGTAATTTTCCAGTGGCCACTTGACCTCTATTTTCTTAGAGTGTTATTCAAGAGTGTTGTATCCCCTTTGTATTAGAAAAATCTATACTTATTTTTAAAAGTGTCATATTAAAGAGAAAAAAGAAGAAGTGAAGGGTCCTAAAAATAAAAAAATAAAAAATTATACAAATAACTGGTTATGCATAAAAGAATATATTTCAATTTTAAAAAATTCTATAAGTGGTTCAAGAAAGTGGAAAACTTTAAATATTTTTAAATATTTAAGAAAGAAGAAAAATTTATATTTTTTAAATATAGATAAATACAAGTAAGTGTTTAGAAAGGAAAAAAAAACCTTACAAATACTTAAATCTCAACTTACAATTATTGAAAAGGTAAAAACTTTATCTTTAAAGTTGTTCAAATATGATGAAACATTTCAACTAATTTCAACAAATGGTTTAATATATTAATGTTCAATGGCGATGAACTATATAATCTATAGCCTCAAAATAAGTAAATAAATGAATGCAAACCAGATAATATGTTTCAATGATGTTATATATTTGCAACTACGGTATTGGTTTTATTTTAATGGTATCATAAATTTGCAACTATAGTATTGATTTTATAATATTGTCCAAATCAAAACTGTAGATTAATGATGAAAATTAAGATGCATTCCTTAACACATCATCATAGGAGTAAAAAATTTAGAGATCGTGAGAGAGAAGGAAATCCAACCTCAATTATTCATCCTTTTATCAATAATTAAATTATATTGTTATGGGAACCCCATAACACAGATTATGGAAATTCCATAATCAATATGTTGTGCATGGCTAAGAGTGGATTAGAGGTTCAATATTTATATATGTTGATTGTTGTTACCATGGTCTTCCTCATGGTCGCTTGTCATTAATGGTCAATACCTTCTTTGTTCAAAGAATGAAGTATAGTGTATGGAAAGGAATGTTAAAGCCTATGATGGTTGTTATTTCCATATAAGGCTAAAACATCACTACTACATGAAGGGCGCGTTTAAGACAATTTTTTAAGACAAAAGATATATTTTGTCTTAAAAAATTACTTTGATTTTAGTTATTTTACATTAAAATTTAATATCAACTCGATTTTCTTAAATATAAAATTTAAGACAAAAACAGTTTGAGACAAAAATATTTTAAGACAAAAATTTATATTTAAGGCAAAAATAATTGAGACAAAAATATTTTAAGACAAAACTTTATATTTAAGACAAAATCACTTTAAGACAAAAATATTTGAAGACAAAATTTTATATTTAAGACAAAAAATAGTTTGAGACAAAAATATTTTAAGAGAAAAATAATTTAAGACAAAAATATTTTAAGACAAAACTGTATATTTAAGACAAAACAATTTGAGACAAAAAAAAAATTAAGACAAAAACTTTATATTTAAGACAATGTCCACTTAAGACAATGCCAATTAAGACAAAGACAATTAACACTTAAGAAAAAACCATATCAATTTAAGACAATGTTATCTAACACCTGCAAAATTGACTTTGATAGTGCGGCCTAAGTCTGTCAACTTCCACACTACTATTGTCTCACACCTATATCCAAGCTGCTAGTTCACTTACCATTCACGTTGTATTATATAAAGACAACGATTTGTTGGGCTCTTCGTTTTGGTGGGATAGCCGACTTTGAAGAACGTGACAAATTTTCTTGGCAAGATTTCTCAGACATCAATTCCTCTCATGTCCCTTCGATCTCTATTGATATGATTAGATAAAAGTCGTCTATCATTAACCCATATCCATTTCCTCTAAACAACTGAGTGCTAGCTAAAAATATTATAACCTTAGTTTTTAAAGTCTATCTAATCATATTATTTGTTGTGATAAAATATGTCTATGGGATTGTTCAAGACATTCATTTTCCCCGAACAACTGTGACTCTACATGATGTATGATATCATCATGTAAAAAAGCTATATTATATCTTCTTCCTTTAATAAGAAATTGGGAAGTTGATACGAGTTTGTTTAGTTTGCAAAATTTGAAGCTAAGCTAAGTCTATCTCAACATCTTGTTTGTATTCACAAACAAAATATGCCTATAGGTTTGTTCAAGACATTCATTTTCCACAAAACCTGTCACACTCTGCATGTTGTATTATATCATCGTGTACAAAATATACAGAATATTTTCTTCCTCTAAATAGGAGATAAGGAATCCGATACATGTTTTGTTATTCTACAAAATTTGAAGCTAAGCTCCAACTTTAAAGTTATGTTCCTTAAATTACAACAACTAGTTTTCACTCTTCTCGATGTACATTGTGTTCCTTGTTGAAGTTTTGGATATAGCCTCTAACTAAGCAGATTATTCAAACATTTAATTTAAAATAATTTCTCTCTCACCAACAAATCATTAGTAGGTTGTTCTTCACATGCTCTAAAATAATTAGGTTATCTTTACACTAGTTAAATATGGAAACATAAATATGAAATTTAATAGTTAGTCATAGAGGGATATGTCACATTTTGGGTCTCCATGAATAGGGGATCCTCAATCATTCTAGATTTTCCATAAATACCAATGGACATGGACATGGGGTAATATGAAAATATTTGTTCATATTAATTATCCATGCTTCCGCTAATTCCTCAGCCTCTCCATCAAAAGTAGGAGGTTTACTTTTCTGAAACTCACCATGTAACTCCACTTTTTGTTTCTTCATCTCCTGTTGTTCCGAAGAATTTCCAGACTCTGCTTCTTTGTAAGTTTTGTTTTTGTTACTTCGCTGAGTTCGACTCCCTTCTGAATTGTCATGAACCTACTGTTGCTGCTCTCGTTCTTCATCAGTGTCTGTTTATGGACTGGGTTGTGTTATAGGATGATTCTACTTATCCGAGAGACTCTTGAGTATCCTCTCTTGTTCCCTCATCAACCTTTCATTGTCTCTTTGCACTCAAATCATTTCTTTCTGGAGCTGTTGCACTGTATCTAAAAATCAGGTTGTCTGACGTTGTTCCTCCAATAACCTACTAGTTTGATGGTGCTGATCCACACTCAATTGTACCCACATCTATGGGTTAATTTCTGGGTTAGGCTGGGAATGGGTTTCCCCTGTAGTTCTCAGTGTTTGAAGACTAGATCCTCTCCTCATTGGAACTTATCAATAATTCCTATCACTATGCACGGAATTAACAAAAAAATGAAAAAACCCAAAGTTATTCAGTTGGCCCAATATAGCCCACCGTGTAAACTTTTCTCTAATACCACTTGTCACCTTTATCAACACTATATATATTTTTTCTTTTTACAACACTTATTTGTCTTAGCACTTTTAACTTTTACATATGGCATACATAGCATTAAACATTAATATAATATAACTTAATTCCTATTTCTATTTATTGCATGCTTCCATGGAATTTGATCAACAATTATTCTTACATTTATATTGCCTCTACTGTACATAGATATTTACATCATGATCATTCTACTTTTACATTATTTCAGCTATACTTAGTCACGATAATATTATCGTAATTCATTCTATCCTTATACTACATTAGCTGTTCTTACATAATATGGCGGATTAACCATAATTATAACAATAAAATCATGGTTGATGTAATCCATAAATACCTTAACCTTATTATTCTGGATTTCGATGATTACGACATTATTTATGGAGTTTAAATGTTTTAATGGTCCGACCATACAGCTGCATGGAAGCTGTCTACCAGTTTTTACCCTTAAGCAGTAATTCTTGTATGATTTTCTCATTGTTCTCATTTACTCACAGGATTTTCTTCTGTTGTTTGGTTTCCAAGTTACTTTTGGCACCAGAGACTTGGTGAATTGGGGCATCCACTAGAATTATGCATGGTGCTTCCATGGATGTGCAGGTACATTGACTCTCTTCTTCCAGTTTATCTTTTAAGTTTAGTTGTGCCTCCTTCGACTTTTATTGAGGGTGGAATCCCTCTGCATGCACAAGGCTCCATAATTCGGCCTTGACCCCTTGCATGCATGAGCTTCCTGTGCTCCTTCTAGTTTGAGGGGTTAATTTTATACTAAAATCTCTAGAGCTTAGATGTTATTTCATTTCTCCTCATACAATGGTTTAATACAGTTATGAGGATGACTGTGTATAATTTTTGTTCAACTTTAACACAGTTATGAAGTTGACTGTGTATCTTTTATTTCTCAACACTGTGTATAAATTTTCTTTTAAAAAATAATTCCTCTGGACGCTATACGCGTACCCTGAATGCTTAAATTTTTCAGATGGTTGCATGTATTCCTACACCGGTATTGTTTAATCTAAATTTCATCTTGTTAGCTTCCAAGCTCGGCGTTGTCATATTCAAAAGTAATTTGTTTCCCGTTTTACACTTTCTGTGTTTTCTATAATGCACATTCTTGTATTAGTTTCAGAGTTTAATAGTGGCCATACCATCTTTTGGGTTGTTGTATTTTCCAAAATGGATGTTGGTTTCCAATTTTTCTTAGTTTTGTACCCTTCTGGGTGCGATTTAGCTCATCAATTATTTGTGGGATTTAGCGGCCAGAGGACCTGAATCTTTACCTTGTTTAACATGGGGCTCGATTCTAAACCTCTGAGTCGTATTGATTCTCTTCACTAAATTATGAAATAAAAAAAGTATACTTGTACATCTATAACATGTATTGAATTGTTTTCTCTTGTTGATTCTTGATACCCTTCTGTGTAATTTTCTGTAATCGTTTTATTCATTGTACTGTTCAATAACATATGGAAATATCTTGAAAATGAATGAGGGTTTTACTCTGCTGGAAAAAACGTGGTTATTCTTGGTTAATATCTTTCCTCTTATTTTTACCCTATGTGTTTTCTAGATTCGGATAGTTCTATATTTTCATCATTATTTAGTATTTAGACAACAAGAAACACTATAAGGTATCTTTTTTTTTTACCCTACCATTAAATTTCTTTGTTATTTTATTTATTTCTAGACTTTATTTATCTTTCCGAAATAAATGGTTGACAATATATTTTCAAATTAACAAAGTTAATTTGAAATTTTGGTATACAGAATTTAAATACAACTCTATTGTCATTTCCTATAACTTAAAAATAAAATTGTATACTTATTTTAGTATGCTTTCTTAACTGATGGCTCCACCCAACCATAAGAGAGGAGATCACGTCCTCTGCTCCCCCCGTTCTCCGCACCAGAGTCTCAGGTGGCAGTTAATCATCAAAATTTATCCCTTGGGACTTCTTTCCAACCTACACTTCTTACGGGTTAAAGAGCTCCACTAGTATCAAACCAACTCTAGACAACTCTTCTTTTTTACAACCAACTGTTTTTAACCTTTTTTTTCTTTCATGAAAAAAACCCCTTCCCCTTCTCAGGATTTCCTTTTTATCCTCTTGGGGAAGGTAACTGTCAGAAACTACCTATTCCTTTTTACTCTCGAACCTTGGAATTATTTTACCAATCAGTTAATCAATTACTCAAGTGTAATTTTTATTCATGAAATAAAATTCAAGTTCTCTTATTAACCAATAACCATATTCATTAATCTCTTTTCACTAATAAATTCAAATGTTTTTATAAAAGTCTTTTAGACATAACAAAATAATAAAATGGGGTGTTACAATCATTGAGATAACCAACCACCCTTGATACGTATGTAACAAATGATTTACCCTTTCCACAAATTATAGTTGCAAACACAGAAAGAGAATAGTAATTATTAATGCGAAGCATAAAGTAAGAAATTGAAAATGGGTAATTCCAGATATCTGAATTAAAAAACAAAGGTTTGCACATTCAAACTATACCTAACCACGATAAGTGAAGTGTATCTTCTTTAGAGATTCCAGTGCCATAAATTATGCAAATTAGTATGGGAAAGGGATAGATCCTTCAAGAACAAAAAAAAAACATACAATGAAACTTTATAAAAGAAAATAGTCTTATCACAATGGTCGTAGAACCATACGATTGTGTAAATAAGCTCGTAAATATTAGGGTGATGGTGAGAGAAAACCCTTATAAATTCAAATGAACACCTACAATCGGACTGTGACTCATGTGTGGCTAGAACACAATGACAATAAGGGAGATATTTTGTCCGTAATCTATAGGGAAGAGACTCAACTTACAGAGAGGACATATGACTAAAATTTCTAATAAGGGTGCTGCCAAAGTTACGCTGAACGAGAAATAAAGATTAACTTGTGAATTTTACTAGTATCCACGTAACCAAGGAATGAATTCTAAAAAAAAAAATTCTCTTTCCCTTGGAAAAAAAGACGAGGTTCAGTTAGAGTGAAACCACTATTGGAAACTTCACATGAATATAAGAAATTTTAGCATAATGAGCAGGTTACCTCAGATTCGAAGCTCCAACATTGAACCCTAAAATCTAATTGGATATAAAGTGCAGAAAATAACCAATATAGTGATTTTTTAAGGAGTGCCTAGGAATAGATATGAAAAACAAATAAGCAACATTGCAAGTTGTAACAAAGAAATAAGGAAAAATGGAAGAAACAATTTCTGGTTAACTATATTAGAAAATGTGAATGAAATTAACTCTCTCCAGAAGCAAAGTCAAAACAATTATGTTCATAACCACTTTTACCATTAGAATCTCAACAATTATGTTCATAACCACTTTTACCATCAAAATCTATAGTTGTAAGGAAAAAATATTGTTATGGAGAATCGAGACACTTTGCAAAATTGCAGAGCGACCTCGTGGCCACAAGAACCAAAAGAAATAAGTGAAATGAGGCTATGAATTGGGGTTAGGGGTTTTGAATAACCCTGAAAAATATCCACCATTAGATTAAAACTTGTTAAAAGATAATGGAGAATCCTTAATTTGTGAGAGTTGGTTCACGAAAACTTAGGATAGGAATTAGTTTCTACTTATTAGGGTATGGTTCTAACTTCCCTACATCTATGTGTGCTATATATTAATTAAGTTTTTGTTTAGAATGTAGAGCGTTCTACAGAGTTAGACTCTCCTGGTTCAATCTCTCCTTTGTAGAGCTAACTAGTTTTCCATTAATGAATTCAATCCATCATATTTTATCATGGTATCAGAGCTCCAGATCCAAATCATAGCTGGAGTACTATGATCCCTTTGAGTATCCAGGTGGCAGAGGAAAAGACCCTAGATAATGAGTGATTTTTTTCTCAGGAATTGATCAATTAACGTGTTTTTCAGAGGAGGAATCACACCAATCAACGTGAACCTCTGGAGGTTATCCACACTGATAAGCACAGATTTGTGTAGGAGAACTGTGTCAATAGGCCAATCCATTATATAGTTTCATTCCTGGCACGATGAGCACAGATTTTGGTTCAGAAAGTGCACTGATGCGAGAAGAGGAGATCTGCAAATAGATTTGTGCCAATGTTAGCCCACTCATGAAGGAAAGAGATCTGAGATAGATCTACTACCGGTGAAATTTTTCTGATGAAGGACGATATCTAAGACATATATACTGCTGGTGAAAGTTCGTCGATGAAGGAAGAGATCTAAAAGCAGATCTACTGGTCGTGTCAACTTTATGATGAAGGAAGAGATCTGAAACAAGTTTGTTGTCGATGTAAGCTCTGTGCAGAGGAGCTAGAGAGCCCGTACTAAAGAAGGCATCCTTGTGGAGCCAAAGAGCTTGTTCTAAGAAACAGAAGAGGCCATGGCAGAGGAGCTGAGAACCTGTGGAATAGTGTGAAAAGCAACCTACTATATTAATCACAGATTCGATAGATCTGTATCGTAATATTTCTTTCTATGAGGATCTAGGGTAGATCCTTTCTTTTCCTGCCAATTACTCGAAATTATTTTTTAGAATCGTCAATATGAAAAATAAAATAATCGAAGCATACTTGAACAAGAGAAACAAGCTCGATGGTTCTAGTTACTCTAATTTGAAGTTCAAGATGCAGACTTTGGTATAAGCACAAAGTTCCTCGATGATTGCAAATGGGGATGAGCCAAAGACAATAGCATGAGTCAGTCTAGCCACAATGATTCAAGACTAGAAGAAGAGAGAGAGAAGGGAAAATATGACGTTGAATATGTCAGTGAAATATTGCATCATACCTCATATTAGAGAATGCAAATATGCAAACAACATATGGATGGTGTTGTAGGATCTATATGAGATCAGGAAAACAAATAGTCTCATGTTATTGAAGAGCACGATTCTCGTTATGAGAACTTTGAGGTCTAAAATTGGCCTCCTAAAAAAATAATAAAATTATAGTTAAACTAATAAAATAATATTTATGAATTTGAAATTCACTTTTTGCACCACAATCTATGTAATCATGGTTAAATTCAATTGAAAAGTTGTACAAAAAAAAAATTAAAAAAAAAAAATTATATTGATGTGACTATAAATAAGAATGGGTTTTTCAAGAAAAAGTCATTACCATTGAATATGTCAGGTCCCTAAATTACTAGTATAGTCCCTTATTGTTGTTAGTGTGACCCCCTTATTATTATTATTGTACCCCTGTAACCCTCATATTGTTATTATTGTGCCCTTAAATTATTATTTTTAGGTCAGCTAGGATTACATTGTGACTCCACTAGAATTACATTGTGGCCCCATGGACTCCTATATATAGAAAGGAGGTTTTGTATTTTGAATCATTCAAGATTTTTTCATTCATGTAATGTACTGGAGGTTTCCCCCTCGAAGTGGCTTATTTCTAAGGCGTTGATATCTATTTTCTTCTATTTTTGGAGCTGCTTTCACAACATTTGGTATGAGAGCTTTGGATTCTAGGGTTTCGTTGCTCCAAACAGGTAATCATGGAATTTTCACTAAAACTTTTTTTTTATGAAGGTTCAGAAGCAGAAATTTTTAGAGCACGAAGCTAAAATCCTGAGGAACATCTTCGCAAAATTTCAGAGCTTGGTTCGTGATATTTTTGGAGATATGATATGTGGAAGTTAGGGTTTTTTGCAGGCTCCCGAATTTAACCTAAACAGGTCATCGTGGAATTTTTGCTATAACTATTGTTATACAAAGTTTCAGAAGCTGAAATTGATAGAGTGCGAAGCCAAAATCCTAAGGAACATCATCCCAAAATTTTAGAGCTTGGTTTGTAATAGTGTCGGAGATATGGTCTGTGGAAGATAGGGCTTTTTCAGAATCCTAGATTTTATCTCAAAGAGGTGATCGTGGTAAAGCCTTCATAACGCTCTCTCTGAGCATCAAATTGGAATTCTGTAAAATGTGGCCACAAGTACACATACTGTAGTTTCTTGTCTATCAATTTCATAGCCGAAGAAGGAAACAATGACATGTGGCAAGTCGTACAATTTTTCTCTACTGAACAAGGCCATAATTAGGTCATTGTGGGAAATTGAACATAAATTTGTCCCGAAGAATCCAAATTAGGTCAGACCTATGGAATTTGAAAGAAACTTCAGAGGGCTACTACAAGGCTGAATTTTAGATATTGAGGATCTGCAATTATAGAGATAATTCAATTTCAATATGGAGCTTCTCAAAAGCAAGTAAAAAGTGTGTATATTTTTTTCCAAATTGCATAAGTCTTGTTTGAAGAATCAAGTTGAATTGATTCCAAGGGCATATTGTAGAATAGATATCAGTATTGAGTTCTAAAATGGCCCCTAAAAATAATTCAACACCCATTAAGCCTTTATAAGACTCTACTATGTCTCATGAAGATGAAGAATGGCAACATGACATATCAAAATTACAAGAGAAGTGCAACAAATTTCGCTCTCGCAAAGAGAAAAAAGAATGACATGGAAGTTTTGAAGAAAGGCGTGGAAACTAAGATGGATGGTTTGAAGAAAGGCGTGGAATATAAGATGGATGGTTTGAAGAATGGCATGGAAGCTAAGATGGATGGCACAGATGGAAGTCAGCATGGAATCTAAGATGGAGAGCATGGGAAGCCAAAGCTGAAAACATAAAAGAATGATCATGCTAGACATGGGTTTAAGGTACTGATACAAGAAATTTTTCCTAATGGTGAAAAGATAGTAGAGGAAACTCATGATGAGAACAAAATAAATGTTAATCGTGATTTCATAAACTCTAATATTGGAGCGAAGAACCACCATATTCCAAAAATGGATATGAGGAATTTTGATGGAAAGGATCCTGTAACATGGATACTACAGATGGAGCAATATTTTGATCTCAATAATGTTCAAAGCACACAAAAGGTACGCATTGCAAATTTATATTTAGAAAAAATACATTTGTATGGTATCAATGACTTTGCTCCCGTAAAAAAATTTCCACTTGGTAAATTTTTACGGAGGAAATGATAGCACATTATGAGGATACAAAGAGCAACACCTTCTTTAGCCAATTGATAAATCTCAAAAAAAAGGGTTCAGTGTGGAAGCACATTGAGGACTTCCAAAAATTTAATATAAGGGTAACTGATATTCCAGAGGAACACAGGATTCACTAGAAAATTTGGCCCAATTTCCGACGGCCACTTCATCGCTATTCCGACACATAGTCGTCGAAAGAGCGACAGTTCGAGGCTAGAAAAAATGTGGTTAGCCATTACATCGCAATTTCGATGCTTTTCCAAAGTGTCGCAATACCGACACTTTTTCCGATGTTTCCAAACAACCATCGCTCTTCCGACGTTTTCCAAACTATCGCTCTTCCGACGTTTGTAAACTGTTGCAATTCCGACGGTGTGTGGTCCGACGTTTGTATACTATCGTTCTCAGGACATTTGTAAACTGTCGCAATTTCGACGATATGTGGTCCAAGGTTTTGAACATCGCTCTTCCGATGCTTATTAAAGTGTCACAATACCGACGCTTTGCAAAGGTGTCGCAAGACCGACGCTTTGCCAAAGTGTCACAATATCGACGCTTTGCAAAAGTGTCGCAAGACCTACGCTGGGAAGAAGTGTCGCAATAGCGACGAACATCTAATTTAAAAAAAAAAAATGAAACGTCGCAAGACAGAAAAAAGGGAAAAACGTTCAAGTCGTTGGAAGACCGACAATTATAAAGTGTTGGTATACCGACGGTGGGTTAAATTAAAAAAAAAATGAAACAGTAATCTAGATTGGATCATGGCTTCCATCATAATTTCTTATTCTTAATATAATGGGCAATGAAAACTCTCTTGAGAAAAATGCCAGGGACAAATCCATGCACAGAGAAAAATCAACATGTGCGAAAGAAAAACAAAAGCAACCTTTCGGAAAATATCTCGAATGCTTTGGAATAAAGCCAGAAATGCTTATATACCAAGGCCAAAAATTACTCCATATTTTGAGCATCAGTTACTAGTTCTTTTTCATGCTTGGTTCAATTTAAATAATATCAACTTCACAAATATGATTCTCGGACAACCTTTATCAACAAGCTCTTGGATAAAACTACTTAGTAAATTCAATCAATGCTTTTAAGCAAATAGAATGTTAAATTTACCAACCATTTTCTTCGGTAGAGACAAGAATAGGCTAGCAAGTAGCAAATCTTACTACCAAAATGCATATTTATATGATAGAATTCACCCTTAATGTATGTTCTTTTCTTTTTCTTTTGTCATTCAACATGAATGAATCTACAAGAGCAAGGTGCAGGTATTTCTATAACTCCTAGTGCTAAAAGAAATAAATCTGAAGACTTGTTGTCCTATTGAGCTTCAAAAACGGATACTTGTCTATTTGAAAATTGTAAAAGAAAGTTGAAAGTAATTTTTTTTCCATATTTTTCACTCTCTTATACCCTAGCTTCAAACCATTTCAATGAGTATAATCACCAAAGTGAAATTTATATGAATCTATTCCTAAAGTTAGAATTATGTATCATAATAGATTTATATATTTGTGTGTATATATATATATATATATATATATATATATATATATATATCCGTGTGGACTGTTTTGTTAAATACATATGAACCAACCTATTTCTGAGGTTAGAGAGGGGATTTGACTCCATTAGTAATAAAGAATGGACTTCTATATCGATTTCTTTCCCCATAGAAGAGACCATAATGATTAATTACATAGAAAATCCAATCAAAAAACAAATATGGGAATTTGAACAATTAACATGAATATGAATATCAGATAACTCAATGGAAAGATCCGCATTCCCAATCTCCATCAATTTTTCCAAAAAATACATGTGATTTGAATGGTAAGGGTACTACCGTCATCATTGTTTCTTTAGGTGAGACATGTCCCAACATGAAAATTGTATTTGGCACCTTCACACATGTACTTATGGACATACTCCCTGTATAAATTCAAACTCTTTAATTTTCCCAGAATGATGAATAAGAACAAAATCTCAACTAAGGGGTTTACACCAATCATGCAACCATTTTCAAGAACCTATTTGATTTTGTCACGTGGACACACTGTGGTATGATAAACTACATTTTATATTTCAATTTCAAGTGCATTCAGCTTTGTAAAGACTTTGACCCGAAAAGGGTCACCATCAGAACAATGTCTATAGGAAAATTACATAGATATGGTAAGCATAGTTTTGTTTCACTGCTCCAGTGAATAAATCTGCGAATTTGATCAATAATGGAAGCAGTAACACATGGCTTGCTTAAGAAGGCAAAACTGACTATGTTTGTGACTTATTGGTCACCTCAATGTCAATTTAATTAATGCATTATATCACTATCAATTCCTTGTGTTCTTTATTCCACCTTGACATGCTATCCTGTGAGCTGAGCTCTGGAAACTAATTGTAAGAAAGATGTATAGAATTCTCACTTTACAAATTTGTTCTATGAAGGTTGATGATACTATAATTCACTTCCATTGAACTATGAGAAGATTACATCATAGGCTCTGCTTCAATACCACATAAGAAGGGGAACTTCAACATATATGTGAAAGTAAGATCTTGTGATCCTTACCTCACCTTAATTTTATAGACTCAAATATGCACATTGACCATCTGAAGCGTTACAAGATTTGCTCCTGCTTCCATTGATAGTATTTATGTGAGGAAATAGTAGAGAGTTTGTGATTGTTGAACTACAACCTCACCCCCTAGTACAACCTTCCACGACAACTACTAGCCCCACAGTTACAGAGGCATCCCTTGCCAGGTAGTAGCTTGTAATGATAATCATAAGCTAGCTCTTCCCCAAAAGCAGTCTGGCATCAACCTAGAACTTAAGTTAATGAATATGAAACTTCCTCAGCTGCTATAGTGAACAACATCACTCTATATTTCATTAAAATAAAAGAAAATTTTCAATACGAAGAATGGTGGAAGATGTGATATTCAAGGCAATCCAATTACACAACTTACACATAAAGGCATACACTAAAAAAAAAAAAACTATCTCCAAAAGAAACCACATACATCTCAACTCACATACAAGCCAATATGTGCAAGCTAGCAATCCATGCTCTCCACTAATACTTGGAAATTTACTAGGTTTGGCTAGCAACTGGAATACACAAACATAAAAGATATTAGTCCCATGGTTGAAGCGGAAAGAATCTGGTGCCACTGAAAAGAAAAACCCAGTATAGAAGTGACATTCAACCCCTGAAAAAATGATTTTAGGAATATTATGTTCAGTATGAAAACTTATTCTTAAAATTTATAAAACAACTAAGAAAGAAGAACGATGTGTGTTACCTGTGATTTATAAAGCGTGCAACATTCCCATACTTGGTAGCATCAATAACATATGGTTGTACACCATCAATCAAATCACTTGTATCAATATGGGCGTCAATATCATATAGGTAGCTACAACCTTCATTGTCATACGTGAATAGTAGTAATTTAGAACAAACAAGAAAAGCAGTTGCAGTAAGCAATAGGTGCATTCACTTAGAGAACCATTTATGACGAATAAATACGAAAACAGAATTTAATACAAGATAAAAATTTACCTTTCTCCTCTTTTATTTGCTTATTGATCATTTAATACCTCTCCAAGGTATTCAAAAATAAATGTCCCACGTGAAATTGTTTATGCAGCTCTAACTGTCCAGCCCTAAAATCAAACAGAAAGACAGACCAAAACATTGAAACAGAATTGGGGTCTTGTTGCACCTTGGTTTATTGATAATTTTGAAACCAAGCTTTTTATTTTTGAAAAAATGCATCTGACATTAACAAGTGAAGTTATTTACATTCTAGACCATGATTACATTTCAATAATGCTCCTAATGCTCTGTAGAGAAGGAGAATTTCTAAAAAGGCAGCCGATCAAAGCAATTTCCTCCTCATCCAACCCTGAAACCCTTTTACGCACTTTCTTGAGATTTGTCAATAGTGGGAGGGTCAAGCTTTCTTTAGCTGGACTTGCTACCTCAAAAGAATTGCTTTCCATGTGGAGTTCTTCGAGATTGGAAAAATGGCCAAGTACTGTGAGCGAAGGCACGTGAATACTCCACCCACAAAGGGTAATTTTTCTCAGAGAGTTCCTGTTAGAAATACCTTCTAGTACATTAAGCCCTGTTGTGGAAAAATGTAGATCCCCACAAGAGTTTAGCTCCAAACTCAACATTGAGTTGTGTATTGTACATTCACCAACTTTGGGCAATTCACTGTTAATGTCAGTGGGATTTTATGGCGATTTCCCAAAAAATTAAAATAATTGAGACTCTGAGAAGAAATTTTCAAAGTGTTCAAGCCCATAGTACACGATCCAACTCTCAAATTTTCAGGAAGAGGCCATTTTGCTGCAAGCTGCTTGAGCATATCATCAATAATATAGACATTTGATAGAAAACAAGTTCTAAGGTATCTGAAAACGAAAAATTCTGAAGGTAGTTTGAAATCAAAATCCGTGAGCTCCAAAAAAGTGAGGCAGTCGCAGGAAAACAGAGAATTTGGAACGTCCACACGAAATGGAAGACTCAAAGTAATTTGTTGCACTCTCTTTAAAGATGCAGCCAAAAATGATTTTCATATTAACTGTTTATGCTGTGGCAAGTCAATATTTCCATATTTCCAATACAGATTGTTTACTGAAATTTCCAAACTTTCAAGATCCTCACGATGCAAGTACAGGACATCCATTTTAGGCTCTTAGTGGGCAAGGTCATTTTTTTTCTCATGTGCTTCTTCTTCATATAAATGAAGGTGGTTTTTCTTTTCTGAAAAAAAATTCTAGGAATGAAAGAAATATTAGGAAAATCCTGAACAAATTAGCCTACCATATATTCCCCGAGACCAGTTATATATATCAGGGTTGGCTGGCTTGCTTGCATAGAGTTTTAGTGTCAAAAGCTTTAGGAAGCCTCCACATTAGTGGCAGCACGTTTGGGTTTTAATCACAGTGTGTGCCCGTATCGTTCTGAAGAATTCTGTGTTGTTATTGCTGGAGAGTAGAATCGTCGTTAGGAGATTTTTCAAGGAGTGTTTGAAGGGGACTACATATACTATTGTCTGTAGAGGGGAGTGATTGAAAAAATTCATGTTTGGGTTTATCTGTGTAAGTATCGACAAGGTAATCAAGCAGACACTTCATCACATGAACAATGCACTTCGTCGCAAGGATGAGTTGAAGTCTCCAAAATAACTCGTATTAAGCATGGAGGCTATGAGAGAATTGGCAATGAGCATCGAAGCAATATCCAGGTAGATCCAGCATTACCGCCTAGTAATCACTTGGAAGGGAAGTAAGATGTCAGAGGTTAGGGCCTGGGTTAAGAGCTTTAATGAATGGCTTCATGAATTGGACTCTCTTCTGCAAGAGTCATCCAGAATGGCCCAACAGTGTACAAAGCCAACGCAGTAGGGCATTTTTCACAATGAAAGGAGCAAAAAGATCAAAAATTGTCAAAACATCTCAATTCTCTGTCTAGTTCGATTGACATTGTCAATGCCCGAACTGAGCGGATAGTCACCAATGCTAGGCACATTACCCTTGGTTGGTAAATAGTTACAGCCAGTTCCATCTAGGGATCAAAATAGTGCAGGTAATTTAAGTTCCAGCTAGGGATAAAAAACCAGATCGAGATCGCAGTTGGGTATTGTTTCCCTGGAGAGGCAGATCCAAGGAAAAGACACCTATGGATCAGGCTTATAAGCTCCCACATAGGCCACTATGCATTTGTTTCATCAGATCGGGTTGGTAATGGGTTGCAGTCCCAATAGAACAAATTACAAGAAGAAAAAATTACAAGCAGATCCATGAGACAAGATCCTAAAAAAAAACTAAAATGCCAGCAAAAATTCTTGTTGTATTAAAGAATAAGAGTACCTGTTTTTGGAGTTGTGGAATTGAGAGCAATGTAGAGATCCTCACACTGTCCATGGTGCCAGATCCATGAGCACGGATCGTGGCACAAATCTCCCGCATCCTTCCTCCAAACCTGCATTAGTATGGCTGCATCCTTCCTCAAAACCGACGAGTATAGTATGGCCGCATTCTACCTCCTTCCCTAGACAAACCATGCAACCGAAGGGAAATGAACGAGGGAAATTAAAACTTTTGATATTTCAAAATTTTTGACATTTTGAAATGAAACACGTGTGTTTTTTAAGGCCACTCAAATTAATTTAAAAATATATATTTTTAATAATTATAATAATTTCTAAATAATTAAATGTTTGTTTATTTCGATTGTTTAAAAATATTTACAATAAAAAAATAAAACATGTTTTTTTTAGAAGCAATTAAAATTATATGAGTAAATAATGGACTGATTTTTGCATATAGTAATCCTTCTACCTTACTAAATCATCATGCTTTATTAAAAGGAGTTTTAAACTTTACACTATTAAATTATGTTGTATTTTAAATATTTGGAGTTTTAATCTCTTTTTTTTTTAATATTTTTTCTTTATAATTTATGTATTATCTTTTCCTTATTTTTAAGTATTACTTTAAAAGTGAAATTTACATTTTTTTTCTTTAATGATAGTAATCTATGTATTCATTCATTCAAATTAGATACATTTTCTATAATAAATAAGGACGATCTACACTCGTTGTTGGAGCCACTGAGCAAAGAGCAGTTGATCTCTTTGATGGTCAATGTAGGTTCTTCATACCCTACAATTGCAGAAGAAATTAAAGATGTTGCAAGCAAGGACTCGGCTCATCAGAAGCTATTTGTGCATGGATTGGCTTGGGAGACTTCTTCACAGACCCTATGTGATGCATTTGAACAGTATGGGGAGATTGAAGAAGGCACTATTATTATGGATAAGACATCAGGAAAGTCACGAGGATTTGTCTTTGTCACATTTGATCATATGGATTCTGCTCAAAGGACATTGAAAGAGCCTAGCAAGACTATTGATGGGAGTATTATTGTAAGCAATCTGGCGGACGTGGCAAGCATAGGTCCTAGTCAAAGTACAGATGAAGCTCAAAAGAAACTTTACATTGGTGGTCTTTCATATGACACGGCCAATGATAAACTTTTAGAAGTTTTTTCCAAATATGGAGAGATAGAATAAGGTTTGATTGCATGTGATAAGAATACCAACAAATCCAGGGGATTTTCATTTGTGACATTCAAGACTATGGAGGCTACAAAGCGGGCTCTTAAAGAGGTTAGGGGTTTAGAGGTTTACGGTTTAGGGGGTTAAATGGGTTAGGGGTTGGGAATTAGGGTTTAATGGGTTAGGGGTTAAGGGGTTATATGTATAGGGTTTAGGGGGTTAAATGGGTTAGGGGTTAAGGGTTTAGGGGTTAATGGTTTATGGTTTAGGGGTTAAATGGGTTAGGGGTTTAGAGGTTTAGGGGTTTAGAGGTTTAGGAAACCCTTGAAGCAAAAAATACTCATATAGATAATGAGCTTCAAGATAAAAATCCCATAGACATGAAGAGTGTCATATGCCTTGTCCAAAAATGAGTAAATGAAATTGTGGATCTAAAAAAGAACTCTAGAGAAGATACCTCTATTTACATAACTTACAAACCATATTGTAGAAAACTATTACTTCTTCAAAGCTAATTCGTCGAATTTGGAGGGCTTAGGGGATTGGGGGTTAGGGGTTAGGGGATTTAGGTGCATTTAGGGTTCAGGGGTTGAATAATGAGTTAGTAGTTAAGGGATTAGGGATTAGGGAATGATTTTGGGCAGGCGCCCTCAAACGAAATGACAGGGCGCGCCTGACTGAACGAAGGCACAAGGGAGCAAATGAAAAATGGGTCGCAAAAACGTGTACAAGAAACCCATGTTGTCACAACTTAGAAAACTTGATACGGCTGCCCTCAAACGAAATGACCCAACATGAACGCATTTGGGCGGGCACCCTCACACGGCGCGACACGGTGCGCACGACCGAACGAAGGCACAACGGAGAAAATGAAAAATAGGCCACATGAATGTGCAAAAGGCACCCATGTGATCACAACTCAGCAAATTTGATACGGCCACCCTCAAACGAAATGACCCGAACAGACCTTAACGCATTTGGGCGAGCACCCTCACAATATGGCATGCCTGACTGAACAAAGGCAAAAGGGAGAAAAAAGAAAACTAGCCAAGTGAACGTGCACAAAGCACCCATGCGGGCACAAGAGGTACTTAAGGAGTGTGACAAATTTGGTCGGTCGCCCTCACACGACGCAACACAGCGTGCATGACCGAACGAAGGCACAAGGGAGAAACCAACAAATGGGGGTTAAATGGGTTAGGGTTGGGAAATAGGGTTTAAGGGGTTATGGGTTAAGGGTTTAGAGGTTTAGTGTTTAGCGGGTTAAATGGGTTAGGGGTTTAGGGGTTTAGGGGGTTAAATGGGTTAGGGGTTAAAGGTTTAAGGGTTAATGGTTAAGGGTTTAGAGGTTTAGGGTTTAGGGGTTAAATGGGTTAGGGATTTAGAGGTTTATGGTTTAGGGGTTGGGAATTAGGGTTTAATGGGTTAGATTTTAAGGGGTTATAGGTTTAGGGTTTAGGGGATTAAATGGGTTAGGGGTTTAGCGGTTAGGGGATTTAGCAGTTAAGGATTTTAGGGGTTAGAAGTTAGGGGCTAATGGGGTTAGGTTTTAGGGGGTTAGATGGGTTAGGGGTCAAGAATTAGGGTTTAATGGGTTAGGGTTAAGGGTTTAATGGTTTAGGGTTTAAGGGGTTAGGGGTTAAGGGTTTATAGGTTTAGGCCGGTTTAGGGGGTTAAATGGGTTAGGGGTTTACTAGGGGTTTAGGGGGGTCAAATGGGTTAGGGGTTAAGGGTTTATGGCTTAGGGGTTAAGGGTTTAGGGGTTAATGGTTTAGGGGTTAAATGGGTTAGGGGTTTAGAGGCTTAGGGGGTTAAATGGGTTAGGGGTTGGGAATTAGTGTTTAATGGGTTAGGGGGTAAGATGATAGTTTCATTGGTATCTGTTTTTGTACATTAGTTGCTTATTATTTGCATCTCAATGTAACAAGGATATAGTGAGAGGATTGGAGGGTAGAGAGAGAGAGAGAGAGAGAGAGAGGGGGGGGGAGGGAGATTGGGGAAGAGAGAGGGAGGTATAAGGAGAGAAAGGGAGAGAGAAGAAGGGCAAGAGATAGGACTTAAGAGAGAGATGGAACTAGTATCATAGAAGAAATAATATGTGACCAAATTACTCTATATGGAGATGGGAGATAGGGGCACCCTACCTACCTACCTACCTACGCGTTTCCTTGGGTAGCCTCACACGGCACGACCTGAACTGACCCGACCTAACCCGACCCACCCAAACATGTTTCCTTGGGCACCCTTAATTACAATACAGCACGAACCGACCTAACCTAACCCAAACTCATTTCCAGCTAATTGGGTGCCATCACATGACTCGACCCGACCCGTATGAATGTGTTTCCTTGGGCGGCCTCACACGACAAGACCTGATCACGGCGTGACACGGCGACCTCACACGGCGTGACATAGCAAACGATGCCACAGGGGAGAAAACGGTAAACGGGCTACCTGAACGTGCACAAGGCACTCGGGTGGTCACAACTTAGCAAAACTGATATGGGCACCCTCGAACGAAACAAACCGACCCGAATGCACCCGGTCGGGTGACCTCACACGGTGAGCCCGACCGAATGATGCCACAAGGGAGAAAATTGCAAATGGGCCACTGGAATGTGCAAAATCTGGCACTCGGGCAGTCACAACTTAGCGAAACTGATATGGGCGACCTCCAACGAAACGGCCCGACCCGACTCGAACGCACCAGATCGGGCGACCTCAGACGGCGTGCCCGAACAAACGATTCCACAAGGGAGAAATCAGAAAACGGGCTTCCCGAATGTGCACAAGGCACCCAGGTAGTCACAACTTATAAAAACTGATACGGGTGCCCTCGAAAAAAATGACCCGACCCGAATGTACCCGGTCGAGCGACCTCACACAACGTGACACGGTGCTCCCGACAGAACGATGCCATAAGGGAGAAAATGGCAAACGAGCCGCCCAAACGTGCATAAGGCACTCGGGCGATCACAACTTAGCAAAACTGATACTGGCGCCCTCGAACAAAACGACCCGACCCAACCCGAACGTGCCCGGTCGGCCAACCGCACACGGCGCGACACGACGCGCCCGAATGAACGATGCCACAAGGGAGAAAATGAAAAATTGGCCACCTGAACGTGCACAAGGCACCCATGCGGTCACAACTTAGCAAAACTGATACGGGCGCCCTCGAACGAAACAACCCGACCCGAACACACCCGTTCGGGTGACCTCACACGGCGCGACACGATGCAGTTGACCGAACGATGCCACAAGGGAGAAAATGAAAAATGGACCACCCAAACATGCACAAGGCACCCGAGCAGTCATAACTTAGCAAAAATGATACAAGCGCCCTCGAACAAAATGGCCCGGCCCGACTCAAACGCGCCCGGTCAGGCGACCTCTCACGACGCGACACGACGCGCCCAACCGAACGATGCCACAAGGGAGCAAACAGCAAATGGGCTGCCCGAACGTGCACAAAGCACTCGGGTAGTCACAACTTAGTAAAACTAATAGGGGCGCCCTCGAACGATATGGCCCGACCGAACGAAGGCACAAGGGGGAAAACGGCAAACGGGCTGCACGAACGTGCACAAGGCAACCGTGCGATCACAACTTAGCAATTTTGATACAGTCTCCCTTAAATAAAATGACTCGACCCGAATGCGTTTGGGCGGGCGCCCTCACACGGCTCGACACGACATGCACGACCGAACGAAGGCACAAGGGAGCAATAGGAAAACGGGCCACACGAACGTGCACAGGGCACCTGTGTGGTCACAGCTTAGCATATTTGATATGAGTACTGCCCTCAATCGAAACGACCAGACCCAAACGCATTTGGGCCGGCAGGCGCCCTCAACTTAGATGACCCGACCCGAACGGGTTTGGGCAGGCGCCCTCAACAGAAACAACCCGACCCAAATGGGTTTGGGTGGGCGCCCTCAAACGAAACAACAAACAGGCCGCATGAACGTGCACAAGGCACCCATGCAGTCACAACTTAGCAAATGGGTTAGGGTAGGGGGTTAAATGGGTTAGGGTTTTAGGGGGTTAAATGGGTTAGGGTTTTAGGGGGTTAAATGGGTTAGGGTTGGGAAATAGGGTTTAAGGGGTTATGGGTTAAGGGTTTAGAGGTTTAGGATTTAGCGGGTTAAATGGGTTAGGGGTTTAGGATTTTAGGTGGTTAAATGGGTTAGGGGTTAAGGGTTTAAGGGTTAGTGGTTAAGGGTTTAGAGGTTTATGGTTTAGGGGTTAAATGGGTTAGGGGTTTAGAGGTTTATGGTTTAGGGGGTTAAATGGGTTAGGGGTTGGGAATTAGGGTTTAATGGGTTAGGCGTTAAGGGGTTATAGGTTTAGGGTTTAGGGGGTTAAATGGGATAAGGGTTTAGGGGGTTAGGGGATTTAGCAGTTAAGGATTTTAGGGGTTAGAAGTTAGGGGCTAATGGGGTTAGGTTTTAGGCTTTTAGATGGGTCAGGGGTCGATAATTAGGGTTTAAGGGGTTAGGGTTAAGGTTTTAATGGTTTAGGGTTTAAGGGGTTAAGGGTTAAGGGTTAATAGGTTTAGGGTTTAGGGGGTTAAATGGGTTAGGGGTTTAGGGGCTTAGGGGATTTAGCAGTTAATGATTTTAGGGGTTAGAAGTTAGGGGCTAATGGGGTTAGGTTTTAGGGGGTTAGATGGGTTGGGGGTCGGGAATTAGGGTTTAAGGGGTTAGGGTTAAGGCTGGTTTAATGGTTTAGGGTTTTAGGGGTTAGGGGTTAAGGGTTTATAGTTTTAGGGTTTAGGGGGTTAAATGGGTTAGGGGTTAAGGGCTTAGAGATTTATGGTCTAGGGGTTAAATGAGTTAAGGGTTTAGAGGTTTAGGGGTTAAATGGGTTAGGGGTTGGGAATTAGTGTTTAACGGGTTAGGGGTTAAGATGATAGTTTCATTGGTATTTGTTTGTGCACATTAGTTGCTTATTGTTTGCGTATCAATGTAACAATTTTGTAAGTATTTTTGCTTGTTGCCATGTCTTCTTTATTTATTAATTTATAGTATTCGTTAGCTATTGCTTTACATTTAATGATGAAAATGTCTATTGCAATCAAACCAAATGTATGTTCAATCTCCAGTTTCAAACTTAGCCACAGTGTTGTCACACAATTTAAGTCCAGAGAATGGCCATCTGACGAAGTCTTAATAACCAGACTGCACCTCATGACTACTCCAGAAAATCTTAAGTTCGAGTGTCCCACATTTATGAGAAATTTGTCTCTAACTATACTCTTGCTCCACCTGACTGTGTCCTGGAAATACCCTTTTTTATTGCAAAAAATCCTAATGTTGTCGACCTTATCCCTTAACATACAAAGGAAACATATGTGACTGAGAGGAATGGAAAGCACTACAAAGATGAAGAGAGTAAAAAAGACTAAGACGGTTTAAAGGATAAGCTTGAAGAATCTAGCAGTGTTGAAACAACTAAAAGTTGTCCCAAACAAATAGTTGATAATGCAAAACCTTCTTCTGTACCAGTCAGGCAAGACTACATTGATGTGAGAGCAAGAAGAGCCAAGCTACTGATAGGCATAGCTTGGAAGATAAGGTATGGTTCCCTCTATTTGATGAAATATTTGATCTACATTTTTTCTATCGAAGATTAACCATTTTAACCTTGCCAACAAGGCGGACAAGGGGAGTCACAAGGGAGAGATGGAGATAAACTAAAAGAGAGACGAGAGAAGGAATGGAGAGAGAGAGAGAGGGAGATGAGTGAGAGAGGTAGATCATAAGGGTAAGAGAGGGAGATAGTGACAAAAAGATGGAAGGGGGGCAGAAAGAAGGATAGAGGGAGGGATATAGAGAGAGAGAGAGAGAGAGAGAGAGAGAGAGAGAGAGAGAGAGGGAGATTAGGTAAGAGAGAGGGAGGCCCGAACGTGTTTCCTTGGGCGACCTCATGACACGACAAGGCACCCGAGCGGTCACAACTTAGCAAAATTAATACGGGTGCCCTTAAACGAAACGGCCCGACTGGACCTGAACGCGCCCGGTCGGGTGACCTCGCATGACGCGACATGGCGCGCCCGACCGAACGATGCCATAAGGGATCAAACAGCAAACGGGCCACCCGAACGTACACAAGGGACCCAGGCAATCACAACTTAGCAAAACTGATACGGGTGCCCTCGAACGAAGCGGCCTGACCCGAACGCGCCCGGTCGAGCGACCTCACACGGCGCGACACGACGCGCCTGAACGAACGATGCCACAAGGGAGAAAATGGAAAAGAGACCACTCGAACGTGCACAAGACACCCGGGTGGTCACAATTTAGCAAAACTGATACAGGCGCCCTCGAATGAAATGACCCTAGCCGACCCGAACGCGCCCGATCGGGTGACCTCACACGGCCCAACACGACGTGCCCGAACAAACGATGCCACAAGGGGGAAAACGACAAATGGGCCACCCAAACGTGCACAAGGCACCCGAGCGGTAACAACTTAGCAAAACTGATACGGGCGCCCTCGAACGAAACGGCTCGACCTGACCCGAATGCACCCAATCAGGCGACCTCACACGGCGCGACACGACGCGCCTGACTGAATGATGCCACAAGGGATAAAATGGAAAACGAGCCGCCCGAACGTGCACAAGGCACCCGGGCAGTTACAACTTAGCAAAACTGATACGGGCGGCCTCGGACGAAATGGCCCGACTTGACCCAAACGCGCCTGGTCGGGCGACCTCACATGACACGACAGGAAGCACCCGAACGAACAATGCCACAAGGGAGAAAATGGAAAACAGGCCACCTGAATGTGCATAAGGCACCCGGGCAGTCACAACTTAGCAAAACTGATACGGGCGCCCTCGAACGAAATGACCCGACTCGAATGCACCCGGTCAAGCGACCTCACATGGTGTGCCTGAACGAATGATGCCATAAGGGAGCAAATGGAAAACGGGCCACCCAAACATGCATAAGGCACCTGGGTAGTCACAACTTAGCAAAACTGATATGGGAGCCCTCAAACAAAAAGGCCCGACCCGAACATGCCCAGTCGGGTGACCTCACACGGTGTGACATGGCTCGCCCGAACGAACGATGCCACAAGGGAGAAAATGGAAAAAAAACCACCCAAACATGCACAAGACAGTCGGACGGTCACAACTTAGCAAAATAGATACGGGCGCCCTCAAACGAAACGAATCGACCCGGCCCAAACGGGCCCGGTCGGGTGACCTCACACGGCGCGACACGACGCGCCTGACCGAATGATGCCACAAGGGAGCGAACAGAAAATGGGCCGCCTGAACATGCACAAGGCACCCGGGCAGTCACAACTTAGCAAAACTGATACAGGTGCCCTCGAACGAAACGGCCCGACCTGACACGACACCGCACCCGAACGAATGATGCCACAAGGGAGAAAATGGAAAACGGGCCACCCAAACATGAATAAGGCACCCAGGTGACCACAACTTAGTAAAACTAATACAGGCGCCCTCGAACGAAACAGCACGACCCGAACACACCCAGTCAGGCGGCCTCACACGGTGCAACATGGCACGCCCAAACGAACGATGCCACAAGGGAGAAAATGGAAAATAGGCCATCCGAACATGCACAAGACACCCAGGCAGTCACAACTTAGCAAAACTGATACGGGTGCCCTCGAACGAAAGGGCTCGACCCAATCGAAACGCGCCCGGTAGGGCGACCTCACACGGTGCGACACGACGCGCCCGAACGAACGATGCCACAAGGGAGAAAATGAAAAACGGGCCACCCAAACATGCACAAGGCACCTGGGTAGTCACAACTTAGCAAAATTGATACGGGTACCCTCGAACGAAATGGCCCGACCCAACTCGAACGCGCCCGGTCGGGTGACCTCACACGACATGACACGACGTGCCTTACCGAACGATGCCACAAGGGAACAAACGGGAAATGGGCCACCAGAACATGCACAAGCCACCTGGGTGATCACAACTTAGCAAAACTGATACAGGCACCCTCGAACGAAACGGCCCGACTCGACCCCAACGCGCCTGATCAGGCGACCTCACATGGCGCGACACGATGCGCCCGAGCAAATGATGCCACAAGGGAGAAAATGGAAAACAGGCTACCTGAATGTGCACAAGGCACCCGAGCGATCACAACTTAGCAAAACTGATATGGGTGCCCTCGAACGAAATAGCCCGACCCAACCCGAACGTGCCCGGTCGAGCGACCTCACACGGCGCGACACAGCACGCCCAACCGAATGATGACACAAGAGAGAAAATGGAAAATGGGCCACGTGAATGTGCACAAGGCACCCAGGCAAGCCACAACTTAGGAAAACTAATACGGGCGCCCTCGAACGAAATTGCCCAACCCGACCCGAACGCGCCCGGTCGGGCGACCCCACACGACGCGACACGACGCACTCGAACGAATGATGCCACAAGGGAGAAAATAGCAAACGGTCCACCCAAACATGCGCAAGGCACCCGGATGGTCACAACTTAGAAAAACTAATACGGGTGCCCTCGAACGAAACGGCCCAACCCGAACAAGCCCGGTCGGGCGACCTCACACAGCGCGACATGACGTGCCCGACCGAACGATGCCACAAGGGAGAAAACGACAAATGGGCTACCCAAACGTGCACAAGGCACCTGAGTGGTCACAACTTAGCAAACCTGATACAAGCGCCCTCAAAAGAAACGGCCCGACCTGACCTGAACACGCCCGGTCAGGTGACCTCACACAGCACGACACGACCCACCCGACCGAACGATGCCACAAGGGAGAAAACGCCAAATGGGCCACCCGAATGGGCACAAGGCACTTGGGTAGTCACAACTTAACAAAACTGATACGGGCGGCCTCGAATGAAACGACCCGACCTGAACGCGTCTGGTCGGGTGACCTCACACGGTGTGACACGATGCACCTAACTGAACGAATATGCCACAAGGGAGAAAATAGAAAATAGGCCGCCTAAATGTGCACAAGGCACCCGAGCGGTCACAACTTAGCAAAACTGATATAGGTGCCCTCGAACAAAATGACCCGACCCGAACACGCCTGGTCGGGCGACCTCACATGGTGCGACACAACGCGCCTGACCGAACGATGCCACAAGAGAGAAAATGGAAAACAGGCCGCCCGAACATGCACACGGCACTCGGGCGATCACAACTTAACATAACTGATACGGGCGCCCTCGAATGAAATGACCCGACCCAAACGCTCCCGGTCAGGCGACCTCACACTCCACGATACAATGCGCCTGACCGAATGATGCCACAAGCGAGAAAATGAAAAACGGGCCACCCAAACATGCACAAGGTACCCGGGATGTCACAACTTAGCAAACTTGATACGGGCGCCCTTGAACGAAACGGCCCGACTGTAACGTGCTCGGCTGAGTGAGATCACACGGCGTGACACGACGCGCCTAACTGAACGAATATATTGGAACAAGGGAGAAAACAAAAAATGGGCCATCTAAATGTGCACAAGGCACCTAGGCGGTCACAACTTAGCAAAACTAATACAGGCACCCTCAAACAAAACGGCTCAAACCCAACGCGCCCGATTGGGCAACCTCACATGGCGCGACACCGCGTGCCTGATCAAACAAAGCCACAAGGGAGCTACAAATGGAAAACGGGCTGCCCAAATGTGCACACGACACTCGGGAGGTGACATGAACTTAGAAAAACTGATACAGGTGCCCTCGAACGAAACAACCCGAACCGAACGTGCCCAGTCTGGTGACCTCACACGGCGCGACAGGGCGCGCTTGACCGAACGATTCCATAAGGGAAAAAAATTGAAAATGGGTTTCTTTAACGTGCACAAGGCACCCTAGCAGTCACAACCTAGCAAAACTGATACGGGCGCCCTCGAACGAAACTGCCCGAACCAAACGCGCCCGGTCGGGCAACCTCACACGGCGCGACATGACGCACCTAACCAAATGAATATGCCACAAGGGACCAAACAGAAAATAGGCCACCTAAACGTGCACAAGGCACCGAGGCGGTCACAACTTAGTAAAACTGATACGGGCGCCCTCGAACAAAATGGCCTGAACCGAATGCGCCCAGTCGGGAGACCTTGGACGGCGCAACACGGCGCGCCCGACCGAACAATGCCATAAGGGAGCAAAGGGCAAACGGGCCACTCGAATGTGCACATAGCACTCGGGCAGTCACATGAACTTAGAAAAACTGATATGGGTGCCCTCGAACAAAACGACCCGAGCCAAACGCGCCCGGTCGAGCGACCTAACACGGCGCGACCCGACGCGCCCAAATGAACGATGCCACAAGGGATCAAATTATGGAAAACGAGCCACCCAAACATGCAGTACAGGGCACCTGGGCGGTCACAACTTAGCGAAACTGATACGGCCGCCCTCGAACGAAATGCCCTAACCTGAACGCGCCCGGTCGGGCGACCTCACACGGCGCGACACAGCGTGCCCGACCGAACGATTTCATAATAGAGTTTTAAGAAAATGCTCTCAACTAGCTCAATCATTGACAAATAATCTAAAAAAGGTATATCCTTTCTTTCCGAGAAAGGTTTTTTTAAGTGTCAAGAAAAACTCTCATACATAGGGATTTTTGGCTTTAAAGGAAAGATTGTACTTTTTCCTTATTATGTGTTGGATAAATTCTTTGTAACAAAGGTGTGTCACCAATGTAAATCCCTAAAACACTTTTTAAATAAATACCATGAAACTACGACGCATAAACTTTTGTTTGAACTAAAGGAGATTGATGATTATTCATTTACCATTCAACTCAAACATGAGATAACTATATAATTGTTATGGGAATTCGTTGAAAAATGGCTAAAGAACAAAACACAAAGGAATAACTGACTAAAAAACTCAAAATCAAACTGTTGCAATAGCGACACATAGCTTTTATCCGTCGCAATTGCGACACTTTCGCCCAGACCGTCGCAATAGCGACGCTTGCCTCTTACCGTCGTAATAGCAACACTTTCCTCTTACCGTCACAATAATGATGCTTGCCTTTTACCGTTGCAATTGCAACACTTTCGCCCAGACTGTCGCAATAGCGACGCTTGCCTCTTACTGTCGCAATAGCGACACTTTGCTCTTAGTCGTCGCAATTTTAACACTTTCGCCCACAACTGTCACAATTCCTACGCTTCTCTACAAGTGTCGCAATACCAAAACTTACCTCTAAGTGTCAGTATTGCGACACTTGTAGAAAAGCATCGGAATTACGACAGTTGTGGGCGGGATTCAAAAAATTGATAAAATTTGGGAAAATTTCCGACATTTGGTCAAAAGTGTCGGAACCAAAGTGTCTGAATTTCTGCCAAATGTACTAGTGATTGATCTCTTCATAGGTACTTTAAAGGATAACATCCAACATGAAGTTTGCATTTTGGAACTTGATTCATTGGAGAAGGGATTTAGATTGGCAAGAAAAATTGAATGTAAAATTATGGCGACAAGGAAGCCTACCACTCACTTCTATAAATATGGAAGTGCTGCTACTCCTAGATTTCCACAACCTAAAAGGTTGACACCACAACAATTGGAAGAAAAAAGAGCAAAAGGGCTTTTATACAGTTTTGATAGCAAATACATTAAAGGTCATAAGTGTGTTGAGAAGAAATTATTTTACATAGATTGTGAAGAGGAAGAAGAAAATGAACAAGAATCTTCAAAAGAAGAGGATATACACAAGGAACCAACCCTAGAAGAGGAAGAAATGAGTCCGACCATATCATGTAATGCATTGGTAGGAATTACTACTCCTCAAAATCTCAAGATAGAAGGACATATCAAGAATAAAAAGGTAATAGTGTTGATTGGTTCAGGTAGTACCCATAATTTTATTCTTTGTAAGGTAGCCGAGGAATTGAATTTTTTCCTATACCGAGCACTAGAATGTCAAGTGATGGTTGAAAACGTAGGAACTATAAATTGCTTTGAAAAATGCCATAATATCAAGCTAACTATGGAGGAATATGTATGGAATAGTCCAATGCTTTCCATTACTATGGCGGGTGCTTATGTTGTACTAGGAGCACAATGGTTACAATATTTGGGGACGGTAGCTTTTCATTTTCAAGAAATTTTCTTGATTTTTTTTTTAGAAGGAAAGGAATTCAAATTACAGGGTATTGCAGGGAAGCCAGGAAATATAATAAGCTCTAACGTCATGAAAAATCTTCTAAAGAAATAACAACGAGGCATAATTTCACAATTATGCTCACTAGAAATTCCAACATCAAAATCATCTATTTCTGCAGATATCCAAAAAACCTTGGACAATCATTCCAAGGTGTTTGAAACTCCCAAAGGACTCCCACCTATTAATGATCATGATCATGTTATTCATTTGATTCCAGGAAGTGTTCCTCCAAACCTCAGGCCTTATAGATATCCGTATGTCCAAAAGAGCGAAATCGAACGTATGATTGCAGAAATGTTAGAGGCTTGTATAATTCAACCTAGTCAAAGTTTTTTCTCTGATCCTGTAGTATTGGTACACAAGAAGGATGGTTCATGGTGCATGTGTCCAGATTATAGGGAGCTCAATAAGCTCACCATTAAAGATTAAATTCCCATTTCTATGATTGACGAATTATTGGATGAATTACATGGAGCAATTTATTTTACCAAGTTGGATCTTCATTCAGGATATCATCAAATTAGAATGAAGACTGAAGATATTCTGAACAAAGAATTTTGAACTCATGAGGGTCATTATAAATTTTTGGTCATGCCTTTTGGCCTTACCAATGCACCTTCTACATTTCAAGGGTTGATGAATTCCATTTTCAAACCCTTCCTTAGAAAATTTGTGTTAGTATTTTTTTATTATATACTAATCTACAGCAGGTCTTGGAAGGATCATGTTCAACATGTTGATAGGGTGCTCAAACTATCATAGGAGAAACAATTATATGCAAAAACATCCAAATGTTTCTTTGGATTACAAGAGGTGGAATATCTGGGTCATATTGTATCTCATGAGGGAGTTAAGGTAGACCCTAACAAAATTAAAGCCATTAAGGAATGGAAAGTCCCCACAACCATAAAGCAGTTGCGAGGATTTCTTGGGTTAACAGGGCATTATCGCAAGTCTGTTAAGAATTATGGGAGAATAGCAGCACCTTTGACAACGTTATTGAAGAAAGATGCATTTTCATGGACTCCTGAAGCAACTAAGGCCTTTGAACATCTTAAAGAGGCAATGTGCCTAGCACCGGTCTTAGCTACGCCAAACTTCACAAAAACCTTTATTGTGGAATGTGATGCCTCGGGAAATGGAATTGGTGTTGTTTTAATGCAATTCGGAAGACCCATTGCTTTTGAAAGTCGTTCAATCAAAGGAAAGTATTTACGGAAAGCTATTTATGAGAAGGAAATGTTAGCAATACTGCATGCACTAAAGAAATAGTGAACTTACCTAATGGTAAGACACTTCAAGGTAAAAACTGATCATGATAGTCTTAAACACTTTTTGGAACAAAGACTATGTTCTGAAGAGCATAAAAAATGGGTCACAAAGGTTTTGGGTTGTGACTTTGAAATAATCTACAAAAAATGGAAGCTAAATGTTGTTGCAGATGCACTCTCAAGAAATAATGAAGAGGTGGAAGCATTGCTTTGTGCCATTTATATTATCCAACGAGATTGGATAACCGAAACAAGGGATGAATGGAAGAAGGATGAAGAAGTGTGGACACTCATTCAAAAGTTGCAGCAAGATTCTAGTACATCTGATATATTTAGTTGGAAAAATGATTCCTTATGGTACAAACATCACTTATATATTTGTAAGAATTCCAAAATAAAACAAAATATTCTTTTGGAATTGCACACTTCACCTTTAGGAGGACACTTAGGATTTCTAAAAACTTACCACAGGGTGAAGAAAGAATTTTTTTTGGGATGGCCTTAAATCTGATATTCAAAAGCTTTTGGCGAAATGTTAAGTTTGCCAGCAGAATAAAGTTGAGACAATTAAGACCCTGGGTCTTCTACAACCTTTATCCATTCCATGTCAACGTTGGGAGGAAATTAAAATGGAATTTATCATAGGTTTATGTAAGTCCAAAGGAAAGAGTGTCATCATGGTGGTAATTGATAGACTTACTAAGTATGCACACTTTTGTGCATTATCTCATCCATTTAAAGAAAGTACAATTTCTACTACCTTTATGGAGACAATTTAAAAGCTACATGGAAACCCAAGGGTTATTGTGAGCGACAGAGATCCCATTTTTACTGGAAATTGTTGGACGAAGCTATTTTCTTGTTTGGGTACTCAATTAGCTCATAGCTCATCTTATCATCCTCAATCCGATGGTCAAACTGAGATAGTAAATAAATGTTTGGAAGGATATCTTCATTTTTTTGTATTTGATAAACAAACATAATGGGTCAAGTGGTTACCTCTCGCTGAATGGTGGTATAACATTTCCTTCCATACTGCAGCAAAAATGACCCCATTCATGGCACTTTATGGATATCATCCACCATCCATCACATCATCTTTAAGAGAAAATTCGAAGGTTCAAGTAGTGGAAGATCACATCGAACATCAACAAGAATTTCTCCAACTCTTAAAGGATAACCTTAATTTGGCACAAAATCAAATGAAAAAACATGTAGATCAACATCGCAGTGAGAGAATTTTTGATGTAGGGGACTGAGTATTTTTACGGCTACAACCATACAAACAAATGTCCCTCAAGCAATCTAAGAAGGAATAAATTATCACCAAAATACGATGGTCCTTACAAGGTGTTGCAAAAGATTGGTACTATGGCATACAAATTGGAGCTTCCTGCTTCTTCACGAGTGCATCCAGTTTTCCATGTTTCATGCTTAAAGAAGGTTACAGGTGAAAATATTCCAGTTCAAACAATACTGCCAGAACTTGATGAAGAAGGAAAAGTCATATTGGAACCTGAAGTGGTCACGGAAACAAGAACTCGACAGCTACGAAATCGATCAATTGCAAAGTATCTCATCAAGTGGAAGAACTTACCCACTAAAGATTCTACATGGGAGGATGAGAATTTTATACAGAAGGACCCAGAGCTACTCAAGCATTGAGGACAATACTTTTTTGAAGGAGAGGAGCATGTTAGGTCCCTATATTACTAGTATAATCCCTTATTGTTGTTAGTGTAACCCCCTTATTTTTATTATTGTACCCCTATAACCCCCATATTGTTATTATTTTTCCCTTAAATTATTATTGTTAGGTTGTCTAGGATTACATTGTGGCCCCACTAGGATTACATTGTGGCCCCATGGACTCCTATATATAGAAAGGAGGTTTTGTAATTTGAATCATTCAAGAATTGTTCGTTCATGTAATGTATTGGAGGTTGCCCCCTTGAAGTGGCTTATTTTTAAGGTGTTGGTATCTCTTTTCTTCTATTTTTGGAGCAGGTTTCACAACAGAATAACTAATGTGTTTTTCCTGTGTACTTAAATAACTTAAAATAAACTATAAATATAAATTCATAAATTCTTAATTGTATAATATATTATTAACTAAAATTTATATTATTTAAATTAAATAATAACATATAATGAATTTACTGTATAAAAATGAGATAATATAATATAATAAATATAATATATTATTTTATGTATTAATTTTATACTACATATTGAATTGATTTGATTTATAACATAAGAAGAAATAATATATAATATAAAAAGGGAATATAATATATATTCTATAACATTTACATTATTTTTTATAATGTTATAAATAATAATATAGAATATTAATATATTCATAATTAAATGAATTGAGTTGTATTTAAAATTAAAGAAGAAAAATATTAAAATAGATTTAATTTACATTTATAAGTCTAATATAAGATTTATATACATTGAAATTTTAGACTTTTTTCCCAAACTATGTTGAACCCAATATACATCTTTTCAACATACAAAACTAATATACCTTTTTTCAACATACAAAACTAATATGCATTTTTTGTTTAATTTTAATATGTTTTTATTGCTATTAATATTGCTATAATATTATTCATATATTTGATTGATCGTAAATTAAGGTTCCATTTTTATTTATTTATATTTCATATCTATATGTATATTCCATTGATAATGCATATGTATAGATATTAACTTATAATTAATATGAAATTGTAATATTAAATAAAATGAGATGAATATATAATTTAAAAATAAATATATGAAAATATACAAATATAATATTTATTGAAAAATGTGTAAAGACATGAAGATTGTGTAGGAATATGCATTGTTTCTTTCAAAAATATGAAATGACAGTAATAATATTTTATTCAAAAAGTGTGAAATGACATATATTATGCGTACTTTAAAATTACGACTTTATAAGTACTTAGAGTACTACCATGGTTAACCATGAGTTTTTATCCACCATTGATAATTTGACAAGTAAGTACCTTTAACTCAAGCAATGCCACCTCAACCATTGGGGATGATGTCATCTCCTAAAATGTGATTGGTTATCATAAAGTAAATTTTGACTGTATATTTTCCTTAGGAGGCCCATTTTAGACCTCAAAATTCCCCTAATGATCCATAAAGATGGAGGAGAATGAAACAGTTGTTGCTTTCATATCGCAGATCAAGGATCTTAAGAACAAATTGGTAGATATCAGTGAGATGGTTGCAGACATAGATTTGGTCGTGATTACCATGAATGGTATGACTGACGATTACCAAATGTTTATCACTGGAATAAATGTGAGGGAGAAAGCCCCAAAGTTTGAAGAACTGACAAGAATATTAATGAAATAAGAAGAAAGAATATTGACTCTAACACCCCAAAGTGCAGATCTTGCATTAATTCCAAAGAAGAAATCCTTCAGAGAAAAAGGAAATTCATCACATCAAAACGGAGGAAACCGACATAAAAGACCGAATCAATATCAAGGTATGTACCCGAATAGGAAAGACTCAGTATTAAAATGTTTCTATTGCATTAAAATTGATCATATGGCTAAGAATTTCATAAATAAGAAATTTGATGAAGGACAATGGAGACATAAAATACATGCAAGTCATTTCGCAGATGATGACCATGTTCAGGATTTCAGATTTTTCATGGCTGGCTCTGATGAAAATTTTGAAGTAGACATATGGTATGTGGATTCAGGAGCATCCACACAAATAACAGGGAACAAAAAATAGTTCAAAGAGTTAAAAGAAACCAACAACGAAGAAAAAATCTACCTTGGCAATGATAGAGGTTATTAGATCAACAAGTACAGTAACATTCCTATTATTTTTCCTGATGGTAATATCAAACACATTCAAAACGTAATGTATGTACCGAGAGGTACAAAGAATATGATTTCTGTATCCTTGATTACAGATCATTACCTCAAGTTAGAATTCTTTAAATCTCATTGTTATATTAAAGTTTTGTTGGATGGTATGAAGACTATTGCTTCAGGAATTTGAACAAGAGGTCTATACAAATTAGATGTGAGGACAACACCAAATCGAGCTTTGACATCATCGAGTTTAACTAAATAAGAGCTATGGTACCAAATATTTTTTAATATCAACTTCAACGACCTGCTATTACTTCAGAAAAAGCAAACCGTAAGAGGTCTTCCTACTTTAAAACAAGTGCATAATGATTGTGAATCTTCTACATTAGCAAAGATGTATAGAGAAGAATTCCATGTTAGAGTAGAAAATAGAAAGAGATATCTACTTGAATTAGTGCATCCTGACCTATGTGGACCTATGCAAAAAAACTCATTAAGAGGTGCACTGTATTTTCTACTATTTTTTGATGATTGCACAAAGTTTTCTTGGGTATATTTTCTTTGTAAGAAAAGCCATAAATTTGAATATTTTAAGCATTTCAGAACTATGATTGAAAAGTATACATGTAAGTATATAAATATTCTTTGGTTCGATCAAGGGGGAGAATACAAGAAGGCTGAATTCACCAATTTTTGTAAAGACCAAGGAATATTTCAGCAATTCACAGTACTCCATACTCCTCAGCAGAATGGAGTAGCGGAAAGTAAGAACAAAACATTGGTGGAGTGTGCTCGGAGCATGATGAAAGGTTAGGATCTTTCAAATGGTTTTTGGGCTGAAGTGTTGAATACTACAGTTTATTTGAAAAATAGGAGTCCTACACAAAATCTTGAGTTTAAAACTCCATTTTATGGATTGTATGGATTCAAACCTGTAGTAAAACATTTGAGAGTATTTGGCTCTAAATCCTTTGCCCATATTCCAAAGGAAGACAGAAGAAAATTATATTCAAAAGCCATCAGATGCACCTTTTTATGGTATTGTTCAGAATATAAATCCTATAGATTTTTTAATCTCTCCACTCACAAAAATTTTGTCAGTAGAGATGTCATGTTCCATGAGTAGGTTTATGATGAATCTGATAAAAGAAATGAGGAATGGGATATTACTTTGTTGGTGGACGGAAGTGAAGAAGTAGGTGACAACCATGAGAAGCAGGAAAATGTAGAAGTAGAAAGTTCAGATACAACAATCGAGCCGAGTCCTTCAAAGGAAATTCAGAACAGGTTCGAAGCCACACCAACGGTCAGAAGATCTGGTAGGCAGACTCAATTTCCTGCTAGATATAGGGAAAATGCCTTTATAACAAGTACTATGAATGTTGTAGAACCTTATAGTTATAGAGAAGCCAATCAATTTAGTGAATGGAAACAAGCTATGGAAAAGGAATATGAATCAATTCTAAAAAACAACACTTGGGAGCTAGTAGAACTACCCGAAGGGAAACAAACCATAGGTTGTGAATGGTTGTATCAACCCAAGTTTAATGCAGATGAAAGTATAGATATATTAAAGGCTAGATTGGTCAAAAAGGTTTATTAACAAAAATAAGGTATTGATTATGAGGAAACCTTTGCCTCTGTAGCTGAACTAAATACTATCAAAATGATGATTGCTTTAGCTACTAGAAATCATTGGATGATTTACCAAGTAGATCTAAAGTATGCGTTTTTAAATGGGGAGTTCAAAGAGGAGGTTTAATTAGAGAAAAATGAGGGGTTTGTTTAGAAAGGGAAAGAACATTTAGTCTGCAGATTAAAGAAAGCTTTATATGGACTAAAACAAGCACCCGGGCCATGGTATGAAAATATAGATTCATTTTTTCTGCAACAAAGTTACAATAGAAGTAAAAATGACCCTAGTATGTATATTGTGAAGGATGGAAAGGGGTGTATACTGTTCATTTATTTGTATGTAGGTGACCTAATTATTACAAAAAGATGAAACAACTATCATATGCCAAAAACGAGAGCTCAATCAAACTGGCTAATAATCTGGTGTTCAACAATAACACTAAGCACATTGGTACGTAGTTCCACTTTGTCAAGGAGAAAGTTCAATCTAAGGAAATCCATATTATATATTGTAAAACTTGTGATAATGTTGCTGACATTTTCACTTAGCCTCTTGGAAAAATTAAATTGAAATGTTTAGGGAGATGTTAGGTATATTTTTGAACCCCTTCTCCATTAAGGGGGAGTGTTAAAAGATAATGGAGAATCCTTAATTTGTGAGAGTTGGTTCATGGAACCTTAGGATAGAAATTAGTTTCTATTTCTTAGAGTATGGTTCTAACTTCCCTACATATCTGTGTGATATATATTGATTGAGTTGTACTGAGAATGCAACCTGTTCTGCAGAGTCAGACTATCCTGGTTTAGTCTCTCCATTGTAGAGCTGACCAATTTTCCATTAATGAATTAAATCCATCCTATTTTATCAGAACATTCAATTAGTGTCATTGGAGGTAGGATGGTACTCATGCCTTGAGAAGATCACATGGAGTGGGTATTTTGCTATTCAAAAGGGTAGTCTAAGGCTAAAATTTTATATGACCTAAATCCCATATATATGAGCGGATCCAAACTGATGTGGTCTAAAAACTAAAAAAAAATAGATCTAATATGGTATATGGGAGATGTAAACATCATAATAATTTAGCAAAATATAATAAAAATATATTTTTCTTGAATTTTTGAATACCTAAACTTTAAACATAATGAAAAAGGTTTTTTTTAAATCAACAAAACTGCAATATTATCATTATTTTTATTCTTCCACAATAGATAGTAAAATCATTTATATCTGTACAAACCTCGATAATGGATAATGAAATAGGAAAAAGTTAGTTTTACTAAGCCATTTCAACTTTATGTTATTATATTTCATTTTCATCTTTGATAGTATGAAAAACTTCATAGAAATTATTTAATCCACACAACATGAACCAGAATACACACGCATCGATTAAAAACCCAAAAATTCTTATGTATACAGAATTTGAACATGTGTTACTCACCATGACGTACATTTGTAATCTCTTTCATGATGAGTATGGATATTTTGCATGGAATTTTAAAAAACAACTTCAATCCATTTAAACTCTTAATACATCACTCATTAAAAAAGTAGTGAATATATTTGAAATTGTAGAGTGTAGAATACACAAACTGAATGCCACACAAAATTGAAAGGTCAATATTATTTATGGGTTGCCACTTTCATGGTTACCTATATAGCTTGTGTATATTTTTCATATGGATTCATTTTATGTCCAAAACGGACGATATTCCATGACATCTTTGTTACCGTAGCATGCAATATAGGAGGTGAAGGAGAACAATTTGTTGGAGCTTGCTTTCATAAGGGTGTCATTGATGGCTTAGTTTTATTAGAGGTCTTTCATTAATATTGGACTATATTAATGCATGCATACTACTTCAAAATGTTGAAATTTATATTAAGAATATGAATTCATTTCATTTGAATATTATGCAATTAATTTTATGTATCTTAATATTCAAGAGTTTAAATAATTTTCCAACTGAAGGGACACCTTTGGAATGAAAGGAAACATATTTTTCCATTTCATATTTGTCCACCTGGAAGACTAACAACCATAAAAGTTTAATTATAAAATTGTTTGAGGTTGGAGATTTGCTTGGTTAGAGAGTTAGAGAATGTGAGAGTTGATTGAGGTGTTCTTCATTAATTACCTCGCACATATATAGAGCTGATGTGAAACAGATTTGAGGAGGAGAAACAGAGATAGAGATGGAGGTATGCATATTTAAGTAACTAGCACATTGTTTTTTCTCATTTGTATAAATGGATTGTAGTCTCCCCTAAAGTTGTAGCTTGATAAATAATAAGTTGGAAACCATTGACATAGGAATCTCCTGTGGGTTGTAGCCTAAAAAAAACTTATGGGAGTTGTAGCTTCATTGCATGTTGTAACTTGGAGAAAAATTGAGGTAGTAGTCTCCTATAGGTTGGAGCCTACAAAAAATCATAAGTAGGAGTTTGCCTTCGCATCACAAAAATATTAAAAAAAATCCTCCATTTATGGGTTTCCACGTATATCTAGTATCCATATTTGTTCATATCATGTGATGATGTGATGCTTTGGTTTAATTATTAATTGTTGTTAGCATATTAAATATATTGGTCATTACGTGTTAATCTAGTCATGCTCATTTAATGTTTTAGTTAATAAATTAAAAGAAAATCATTTTAATTTCCAATGTACTAAATTTCTTCAACCTCCTCAGTCTTAGTTTAGTCAAGCTTTCATCATGTTTTTCTTTTTGTGTTTACCCAACTTAGCAATTCTCTACAACTAGATATTTAGCATAATCTTTCTTTTTCATTATGTTATTCTTAAATAGAAAGCTTTCTCCTTGGGATTTTTAGGAGAATATTTGGGAAGGTCCGACATGTGGACTTGATCACTAACAAATTTTTTTAGAATATCAAGAAGTCTCTGTCCCATATGTGACCTGTTTGGGTTATTCCCAAAATACACATTTATTCATCAAATAAAATTTAATTACATAATCAAATAATTTAAATCTTGGCTTCCATAGCCATTAAGTTAAAACAATAATTCAATAGTCTGAAAATAGTCATTTCTTGCAAAAGCAAAACATAGATTTGTCAGAAAGATGTTTTCTTTTTCTTTCTTTCAAATTTAATTATTATTATTTTAACTTTGGTGACCATGCATATCTTTAATAATTTTTCCAAATAAAACAATATATCATACATCAAATAAATATGAAAACTAGTCCAATTAGATTGATTTTAATGAGTCATTTTTTGAAATATTGCTCAATTTTATCTAAAATAGGCAAGTAATATAAAGAGAAAAAAAACCTATAAATATTAATAAATTAGTTATTATTATAATGCATCACAATAATTTAGTAAAATATAGTAACAAGTTATGAGAATACTAAATTTTTCATAACCTTTTGAATAGCTCCACTTTAAAACTAATTAAAAATGTTTTTTAAAAATCAGCAAAGCCACATATATTATCATTATTTTTACTCCTTCATAATGGATAATAAAATAATTTTATCTATACAATATTTAATCATGGATAATAAAAAGTTTCACTTCAATATTTTAAATTAAAATTATGAGATTTGATTTTAATCTGCGAACAATTCTAATAAATTTCATAGAAATTATTTAATCCATGTAACATGAACCACAATATACACACAAAGATTAATTAAAAGTTCAAACGAAAATTGGACATGCCTCACTCCTCACTCATCATGAGGGATATCTGTAATCCCTATCTTGATCAATATGATTTTTTCACATAGCATTTTAAGAACCAACTTAAATATATTTTAAATTTTAATATATCATGCACTCAAAGCAATCATAATTGAGTGAAATCTTAGTACCTCTAGGTATTTAATCATCTCATTGTATGACGTTTAAAACATATCAATGGTTTTTTGCTATAGATCAGGGGATGTTTAATTCCTCATATGCTCAATATAGAAATGAAACATACCACATTAACAAGTATCACAAATCAATCGTAACTCCATGTTAATCATGTGTTAAGATAGATCAAAATTTAAAGAAATAATCACAATTATATTAATGTAAGCCACAATTAATATTAATGTGAACTTTTTAGTAAAAAAAATAAATTAATAAATGAAGATAGTGAATTTAAGTTTATATATTAAATTGATCATTGATTCTAATCGAAGAAAATTCGTCCTTCAATGCCCGAGCAACTTGGTCTTTCCAATGAGCAAGCACTAAACCCTTATTTTTCAGCTTTCATGTTTTTCTACACACTTCACATTATGTAGTTTATGTAGTTTTTTTTATATATACAACTTGAATAATACTAACAAATTGGTTAATCTTCCACCGATCATTAGCCCTTTTAAAATCTTCCCTTTCATTTTTCCGGTTGTTTTACAATGGCAACAAGTCCTTTGAATCCACCAAACTCATAACTCTTTTTTTTATTATAAAAAATTAAACTCCAAATAATCTCCATCATTATGAATCATAGCCATAGGTCATGCTCACACATACAACTAATTAAAATAAAATTTATAAATTCATCTTTACAAATATTAACGATCATCTTTTATTTAAATTTGAGAAAAATATAATTAACACTTCTATAAAAATTAAAATGGTCATTTAACTCTCATGCACATTAAAATACTTATTGGGCTGAAAGGTGCATTGTACAACCCATTATGACCCGATTTGTAAGTATGTCTATGCTCAAAGTTAAATTATAGCTAATGTCAACTAACATAAAAATAAAAAATTAGAAATCTAAATAATTTTTATGTTGGTTTTTTCTAAGTATTGGCGATGGAGGAAAAAATGAGGGAGATACTGCTCATGACAGCCTAGGGTTTACAGTCTACCTAGGGCCAAGGGTCCTCCGTGGCTCTTCAACCCAGATCCTGCTACGACACTCCTCACATTTGTGCTTCAAAGGGGTTTTCTGACATGGAGGCTCTCGATGGGGGGACAGAGGCTCCCCCCCCCTTATTCTCACTCACCTACAAACAATAAGACAATGGGATCTGACACTGTTACTTAGAATGGTCCGAACATGCAAGCCAACCCCACAGGGATGCCCAATCCCCTGACAAACTCACAAATGGACAAAGCTACTCAGCGGAAAGAATCCTCATCAACATGCATACCCAAAGTGGCAGAAAGACCCAATATCTACCCTCCAGCACAACATGTCAATGGCAGAATACGATACATGAAGGACCACAGGCTCATTGGCAAGTTCTTTCGCTTCTAGCCCACAAAGAAATCCCTTCTAGGCTAGATTGCCTCAAAGTGGAAGCCAAAAGGGAAAATCGCTCTTCAACTGGGCCCGAAAGGTTTTTTCAACATCATATTCACATGCCCAGAGGAAAAGAATCGAATCATGGATGGGGGACCATACTTCTTCAACTCAACTAGACTTTTCTTCAAAAACTGGGTGGAAAGATTCAATCCTGACAAAGAGGACTTTAACTGGGCACTAGTCTAGATCAAATTGTACTCCCTCCCTCGGGACTGTTGGGATGAAATCTCTCTCAAAGACATTGGAAACCATCAAGGAGAATTCATCAAAATAGGAGAAGAGACCAAGATCAACGGATACACTGCCTATGCCAGGATCTACGTTTACATGCACATAGCCAACACCCTCCCTGATTCGATAAGTCTCCTCCATGATGATTTTTAATGGGTTCAAACAATTGAATATGAGCACATGCCTTTTTTTTCTCGTAAATTTCATGAGCATGGGCATCTCTTCATAGATTTCCCCCTCAATCACAACCAAAAACACAACTCGGGCTCAGACAACATAGATCTGGATGGTTTCACAAACATCACTAGCTACAAACGGCATGCAAGAAAACCCACATCTACCCCCAAGGCATCACAACCCTCCACTAGCAACAACTTTGACGTTTTAGCTAGTCAACCCTCCCAGAAAACCCCTACCTCTTCACCTCCTAAGCCTCCCTTGAACCCAACCAATCCCCTTCTTGATGCTAGCAATCCCCAATCATCTCGAAACCATACTTCTGCTAGACCTGCTCCTAAATCAAATCAGGCTCAAGCCTCGCATGAAAATAGGCCAACAAAGGGAAAAAATCAGATCTGGAGCAACCCTCTGCCATGGATGAAGAGCTGGAAAGCATCGAATTTGGCGAAATTGACATCCTAGACCTGGAGGAAGCATGCAAACATAGAGAATTTCACATGATTGCCACTCAGCAGATCCAATGTCTATAGGAATTTCTCTCCAAAGCTCAACAACTACCAACTCTTGGCATCCAAGGAGGCACTACAAGAAAAAATGACATTAGTGAGGGGTGAAAATGGTCACCATAATATCATTGGTGAGGGTCAAAAGAGCCTTTGTCACAAAAAATTGAACATCACCAAAGGTGGCATCGTCGAAAGTATAGGTGTTGTGGTGACATTCAAGTTCCATCACCAATAATGATTTATAGTGATAGATAGTGACCGTCACCATTTCTTATGAGTAATGGTGATGAACAATAACCTCCGTCACCAAAAAAATGAACATCACCAAAGTTGGCTTCGCTGAAAGTATATGTTGTGGTGACATTCAAGGTCTGTCACGAATTTTGATTACAATGACGGATAGTGACCATCACCATTTCATATGAAAAACAACGATTTTTTGTGATGGACTTTTCATGGCCATCACTATTGGTGCATATATATGGCGGCATTCATTGACCGTCACCATAAACTCATTGGTGACATCAAGGTCCGTCACAAATAATGACTATAATGACAAACAGATGGTGACGAACCTTTAATGTTTGTCACTATTGATGCATATATATTGTGGTGTTCGTTGACTATCACCATTTGATATTTTGGCAAGGGTCGAAAAATGTCACCATAAGCTCATTGGTGATGGTCAAAAGAGCATCCGTCACCAAAAATTGACCGTCGTCATTCCCATATATATATATATAAAATAAAAATTGCATTAATGAAATAAATAGGGTATTTTCTCCTTTTTTTGGAGGAGGCACTGATTAATTCAAATATTGGATTGATCATGAAAAATGCACAGTTTTGTATACTTAAATTTTTGTTCAAGATTTTTAGCTATAGAAACTGCGCAATTCTGCAGCTAAACATCAATTTTGCAGCTGAGAAACTTCACTGTTTCACCCAAATTTCAAATTAGCCTAACTTTCTCATACGATATCGGGTTTCGAGAATTCAAGCGTTCTTGAAAAGATAGCAATAAGATCTACACAATGAAAAAGTTATCATCATAGTTTTCAATAGTAAAAAAAATTGAAGAAATTTTTGAAAAGACACAACATGTAACTTGAGGCACTAATTTCGACACAATTATAAATTCTTCTAGTTTTCCTTCGTTAACTTGTTTTATTGGTACCAGTTCTCAGTCTTTTATGTAAATTTCATAACTAGAGAGATTGATCACCTCTCTCTTTTGATAGTATTACATTCCATTGCAGAAGAAGTACTATTTTTTTTGCAGGTTCCAGGAGGAAGGACAGATGACCATAAGTGAACAGTGTCTCTCTTAGAGACCACATTTATTTTACAATAAAATGATCAACAACAAATAATAAACGTCAATGCATGAGCACATTCTAATGCAAATCAAATTCAACACTTTCCAGCATTTTAGATACCATCATCTCCATTGCATCCATTCTCTTCAATTAATAAAACATTCACCTTATTTCCCTTCATATTTTCCATTCACATTCACTATACATCCACATTCATTTACTTCCATCCACCCCTAACTCATGAATAAAAGCAATCAGCTCACTTACATGCTAATTAAGTCCATTACCTTTTTCCTTTTCATGTTCATTTTCCTTTCCAAAATAAATCCCGCTTCAAAGAAAACTTTATATCTATAGTCCTTTTTGAATTTTAAAAATATTTTCAAAAAGTACCCTGAGGCTTGCATGCCTTAATGGCAAGCTCTCTTGCCAACAAACAATGGGAATATATTAATGTCTCTTGTTTGACGGATCTTATAGGTGACTCGACATCAACAAAATTTATTCGTACCTAGCAATATGTGCTTAGGCATCTTGACTTTCATTTTCATCAACGGTGAGAGATCTCGTGTTGATTAGTGGCATACATTAATGCCCACTAATTCAAAAATTTCTTACTATGTTCAATATTGAAAAATTCATTCACATAGATAAGAATTGTGCCAATGTGTGATAACGACATGAAGACTATTAGATCCATCATTATTCAACATTTGTAGTAGATGTAGCAGATTCAAAAATTTCAGTAGCAGCAATAAAGACTCACTTTAAAAACTTCATCCACCATTTGCATGGCTAATGGAAGAAGCATCATATCATACTTTTGCATTAGCTACTATGCACAACTTATCCATTTCATAGGTAAGTAAAGGTATGTTCTTTTCTAAATTTTTATCATGCAATTCCTTAAAATGATAAAGTTATAATTTTTGGAATAACACTCCACGCTATTCCTTTTATCACTTCATAAAATTGCAAAAATCCATCAGTCGGGGGGAGGGATATCACTCCATATATTTACATCTTATGCCACATCACTTTCATATAACCAACATATAACTACTATTGCATTAATATTCAAAAAATATCATATGTTTTGCAAATCATCAAATTGATGAGCTTATTAGATGCCTAAATTCTCAATGTTTTCAAGATATTTGGATGCAACAAAGAATAAACAAAGTATTGTTACACAAGAACCAATACTCATCAATTTTGGTTGTCACACAAGAACCAACCACAAATATGAATGTTGTAGTTCAATGTGTTTCAAAGAAAACTCCGCAAAAATAATGAAGTTATCAAATGCTATGATAATGCAAAGTTAAAGGAGAGTTAATACAAGCCAAAGCTCATTCAAAAGCAAGACAATTCGAAGATTAGATGAATCAATGTAATAGGTTGCATGAGGACATGCAACAACTTCATTTGGGGGGTATGTTGAGTCTCAGAAATGTCCTAAAAAAGACAACCACTTTCACCATCATATCTATTATATCACCTCCATTTCACTACCATGTAACTACATTCATCTCACTTTCGTCATCATTTGGGTTAAGCTTGTCTTTTCCAAACATTATTAATTTCTAGTGTTTTTAAGTGAACTTGTGATCAAAATTTAGGAAATAATATGCATATGCTTATACCTTTAAAGTGGAAAGAATTTTGTGACATGTGTAGGTTCATTAGAAGCTTCTAAAACCCTCTTATGTGGCTCCCAAAGATCAAATTCGAATTTATCTTCATGATATCAAGGAGATTTGAATGAGGGATATGTGGCTTATGGTTAGAAAATTGGTTGATAATATTTGGATCAAAGGAGAGAAAGAAGGATCCTCATTAATGAGGAGGTTGCTTAGGAATTTGTATAAATAGGAGTGCCTTCTCCTTTCAAAGGCATGTGTAAAGTTTGGAGTTATGCTCAAGCTTTGAATAAAGAATTAGATTGTGGCACCTTACTCATGAGTATTCTTTCACTTTGACTTGGTTTTTCTTACATATGGAGCCTCTCTACTTACCATCTCTCATGCTTTTGGATTTACCACCTACAATGTGTGAGATTTACTTTCTTTCATATATTAAGATGTACTTGCTTTCATAGATTAATATTTATTTCTTTCTTTTAATTAGTCTTAAACTAACCGTGTAATCTTATGCTTATCAAATCATCTCAAGAAACTGGTTTTGCTATTTTCCAATTAAATGATATTCGAGTATTTGGTCACACAGTAGTTTCAATTTTCTTTTACATATGATTTCCTAGATTAAGTTTGAAATTAAATGTATAATCATATGCTTGTTAATTCATCTCAAGAAGGTGACTTTGTTACTTTCCAAATTGAATGATATTTGAGTATTTGGTCATATAGTAGTTTTTTCCTTTACATGTTTTGTAATGCTTTCCTAGATTAAGTTTACAATTAAATGTATAATCATATGATTGTTAAATTATATTAAGAAGGTGACTTTATTACTTTCCAATTGAATTATATTTGGGTATTTGATCATACAACAGTCTTAGTTTTCTTTTACATGCTTTTACATGCTTTCTTAGATTAAATTTCTAATTAGCTATGTAATCTTATGCTAGCCAAATCATCTCAAGAAGGTGACTCAGTCATTTTCCAATTGGATTTAATTTGGATATTCAGATATACAACAATCATATATTAGATTAAATTCCTAAATGTAGAATATATTTTCAAGTTAATGTAGGAATGGCGTGATTAGGTTTGTTTTTAGTTTCCATAAATTGATCCCTAGCATACATTGTGCATGTATGTCTCATAAGTCCTACTGATCCCATATTGATAATTTATGTTAGTAATATAATACAAATTATTTTACTCAACAGGTATCAGATGATCAAAAGTTCTCAAGAGGCAAGCAATTTTACAGTAGGAGAATCCATACAAGGAAATTCATGGCTGTAGTCAACTGACATCGAATAAATAAATGGATTGACAAACTAGTGATGCTGGTCAAAGTTGTCATTGATGTCAATATGCATTGTTGGAGATGGAAAATATTCTTGTGATGCTTGGGTTAACCATTTCATGATGTTTCCCTAACCTCATGCAAACCCTAGGAGAAAACCAAAAGCATGAAGATGATGCATATACCAAATTCCCTAGCTACACTTATATCCCTATCTTGAATGATATAATAATTCATGATATAATGATGAATGAAGAAACCCCTTGCCCCAATGAAACCCTAGCTATATGATGTCATTTTTCTTGATGAAGAAGCCCCAAAGATTAAATGCATTGACTCACGATAATGATGATTGTTGAAGGTCACAATTGGAGACCTAATTAAGAAGCCCTAGATACCTTAAATGCCTTTGAAGAATCCCTAATTCTAATTGATCCATTCCATGAATAAAGAAGGATATTTAATATAAATGTCCATGATCCCTTAATCCTAATAAATGAAGAAGACATGTTAAGAAACCCTTATCTTGCAAGTCATAAACTTGAAGGCCTAAGAACGAGCCATAGCATTGTCCAAAACATAAAATACTAAAGGTTTCCATGAACAAAATAATGATCACAGTTCACAAATATTATTTTCTAGATGGAAAAATGACCTCATTGAAGGATGAAATTGACACCAACTTTTAGAGGATATTTTTCCCTTTCTAACGAGTTATTACACGCCCTCTAACTCCTCATAGGATGAGAGAAAATGAATTTATAAGATAGAAAAAATATTATTTTTGGTAAGCCGACTCATGTAGGATGACATGCCTCCTTAAGTGATGTGTCTCTTCACTACAAAGTCAAATATTGTATATATATATATATAATGTTAAATTCGTCATTTCAAGTATCCATATTGGTGAATAATTGAAGGAAGTGGTATAAAGGAGGGAACATGACCGAAGAAAACAAGGAGAATGTTGTTTAAGCTGAGGAGGAAAAAGGATGATATTTTTTGGGCATAAAAACAAATACCTAAGGCTAATTATATTTTAAATATTTCAACGTTGGGTTAAACACCTCATTCCAATATCAATCTCTGTGAATAATACATACAAGAGGCATAGTAGCAAGAAAGGAGATCGAGGAGTTTACAGATTACACAGTATACACTTTTGTGAAGGTTGTTGTAGTTCAGACCAATGATGGACTATCACCGATAAGAAACTCGGAACAAAAAACATAAGTGATATGCCTTAGACCTGTGGAGATGGGCTTGGTGTAAATTCACACTGACCTCACCTCAAAATTATGAACAATCACCAGTTTGTTGGCTCAGATTTCTCCTTAAAGAGCTCAGATTTGTGACAGGAGGTGAACAAAATTTTGGAGACTAGGTTCAAAACAGACCTATGGAGAGGCCTAATCTCGGTCGCTTGGACCTGTAACTTAAGGCTGGTGGGAAATGACATTTGCAGAAGCTTAGATCATTGGAATAACTAAAGAAAAATTTCATTTGGGTGTAAATCTTGAACTATAATCTAGATCACAATCCTGTGGAGGGTAGATACACATGTGGTTAAGAAAAAAACTTGTAGGGGCTCACACTGTTAGTGAAACCTGTTACAATTTTGTTTATTAAACACTGAAGAGTCATCTCAAATATTTGGCAAGAGGACTACACCTTGGAAAATATAATAGAAGAGTTATATGTCATAGCCTCGACTGTGTGGGGAAGTGGTTGGACAATAGTTTTTGAAGCTTAGTGTTGTAATATCCTTAAAGGTGAAGTATTTTCTTGAAGACCTCATTTAAGCAACAAATATCTAGAAAATATAGTGACATACCTTTGAAACATTCCTCACATTCTTATTGTAGGAATTTGTATAAGATTGAGGACATCCTCTCGACTTGTTTTTGAAGACAACCCTTGTATTGATTTGAGGACTTGTGTAATATATTGGAAGCCAGCAAAAGACATTGGAGTAGCACACCTCAATTGGATAATCATCTTATTGATATCACTTGAAGCATCGTATTGAAGAACGGTTGAAGACATTCTGAAGCACTTGAAGAATTGTTTGGTGCAAACCCTTTTGGAGTAGTTTATTGAAGATTATTGAAGACAATGATGAAACCATCATGAGGTAGCCATGGATAAATTTTTTTTGGGTGAAATGAAGAGTTTCGGTGACAACTTATAAAAATATAAAGTTGGCATTGATGAATATATTTGGAGATTAAGTTGAGGGTACTGCTGAAGGTGAAGATATTGTTAGGGCTTGCTGCAAAAGATATTGGGAGCCTTGAAGAACCGTTGAATCCATCTTGAATAATTGAAGCTGTGGGTTGGAGCCCTATATAATAGGAGTCCTCAAGAAGATCAGGTTTGATCCTATACCAATGATAGGTTGGAGACCTAGAGGTTATAGCCTCATAGATAAAAGGTTGGTGTCTTGCGAAGATAGGGTTGCATCCCTAGAGGTTGGAGCTTCATGAGGTCCAAATTGGTTCTCGGAAAAGTACAGGTTGGAACCTGGTTGATTGAATATTGGTATCTTCAGCTAGGGTTGGAGCCCTAATTATTATTGTACTTGATTTATTGTAAAGAAGAGGATTGGTTTCCTTGTTATTAATAAAATTATTTATTCTTATTGTTCATTTTGTGTTTATATAAGTGATATTAACTGGTAAAGTAACAATTGGAAAAGAAATATTAATTCAACCCCCTTCTCAGTATTTCCAACAATTGGTTTCAAAGCCATTACCTTCACTTGTAAATGAAACAACTTGAAAGTAGATCCTTAGAACACAAAGTGAAAAGTTGAGGAAGTAAGTTTACAATCCTTCTAAATGTGTCTCTTCTTCAACCATGAAAGTAGAAGATAATAAAATTAGGAAAGCTCCACTATTTAATGGAAACTTTGAAATATGGAAGGAAAGAATGAAGAATTTCTTAATGGATCAAGTTTTTTAAGTCTGGGAATTAGTGATCACTGAAAGCACAATGGAAGAATAATCCAAGGAATATAATGCAAGAGTGATGAAGGACATATTGAGTGGGCTACGAGCTCCTATAAAGAGAAAAGTGGAAAATGCTCTTCAACAAAAGATATGTGGGACAAACTTCAAGATCTTCACTCAAAAGGAGCATTGACCGTGACCTTTAGTCAAGAATATGATGGAAAGAAAGAATTAAATCTAGAACCAATAAAAGAAGCTAAAAACAAGAGTGAAGACATCAAGACCAAAGAGGACCTAGAATATGAAAATGATGAAGAAGACCTCAAAGAATATTTTAAGGAAAAACTTGTAGCTGCCCTGGAAGAGATAAGCAGTTTGAAAGAGGAAAATGAGGAGCTCAAGAAGAAAGCACAAGATGGTGACCATGACCTTGAAAACACAAGGAAGGAATTTGACCTTTACAAGCTTAACGTACAATAAAAGGATATGGAGCTCACCAATTTAAAGGAAGAATTCCATCAAAATAGAAAAAGCCATCATGAAGAAGCCATATCCATTAAAAAACAATTTGATAAAGAAAATAAAAAGGAAGACACTTTTTCTAAACATATTGAACAAAGATATAAGGACTTGAACAAAATTGAAGAGAAAATTGGTTAACACAAGGAAGAGGTCTCATCCCTGAAATCGCAACTAAAGGAAGCAAGAAGGACAAATATTTTAGCGTTGGGTTAAACACCTCATTCCAATATCGATCTTGATGAAGAATATGTACCAGAGGCACAATAAAAAGAAAGGAGGATGGTGAGTTTACATTTTGGGCAGTATACACTTGTGTGAGGGTTGTTGTAGCTCAGACCGAAGGTGGAATATCACCAATAAGAAACTCAGAACAGAAAACATCAGTGATATACCTGGGACCTGTGGAGAAGGGCATGGTGTACAGTCACATATGCCTCACCTCAAAACTATGAAAAATCACTAGTTTCTTGTGTCTCGGATTTCTCCTTAAAGAGCTCGAATTTGTGACAGGAAGTGAACACAGTTTTGGAGACTACGTCCAAAACAGACCTGTGGAGAGGCCTAATCTCAATCTCTTGGACATGTAGCTTAAGGCTCGTGTGCAGTGACATTTTCAAAAGCTCAGATCAGTGAAATAACTAAAGAAAAATTTCCTGTGGGTGTAAATCTCGGAATGCAGTCTAGATCACAATCCTGTGGAGGGTATATAAACCCGTGGTTAAGCACAAAACTTGTAGAGGCTTGGACTAGATATGAAAACTATTACAATTTGGTTTATAAAACATTGAAAAAACATCTCAAATATGTGGCAAGAGGACTACACCTAAGAAAAGATAGTGGAAGAGTTATATATCATAACCTCGAACCTATGTGGAGGTGGACAATGGTTTGTGGAGATTAGAGTTGTAATATCATTGAAGGTGAAGTAATTTCTTGAATACCTTGTTTAAGCAACAAGTCTCTAAGCAATATAATAGGATACATTTGAAACATTCCTTACAGTCTTGTTGAAGGAATTTGTAGAATATTGAGGACATCCTCTAGACCAGTTCTTGAATAGAACCCTTGTATTTATTTGAGGACATGTGCAAGATCTTAGAAGCCAACAAAGGACCTTGGAGTAGAATACCTCACTTGGAGGATTAGCTTATTTATATCACTTGAAGAAACCTATTGAAGAACACTTGAAGACATTGTGAAGCACTTGAAGAATTATTTGGTGCAGTCCCTTTTGGAGTAGCTTATTGAATATTCTTGAAGACCATGATGAAATCATCATGAGGTAACCTCAAAGTAATTTTTTTGGGTTAAATGAAGAGTTTTTATGACAAATTGTAAGAAGAGAAAGTTGTCATTGATGAAGATATTTGGAGATTAAGTTGAGGATAGTGCTAAACGTGAAGATATTGTCAAGCCTTGCTACAGAAGATATTGGGAGCCTTGAAGAATCTTTGAATCTATATGGAAGAATTGAGGTCATGGGTTGGAGACCTGAAGGATAGGAATCTTCAAGAAGATCAGTTTGTAGCCTATACCAGTGATAGGGTTGGAGACCTAGAGGTTGGAACCTCATAGAGACAAGGTTGGTGCCTTGAGAAGATAGGGTTGGAGCCCTAGAGGTTGGAGCCTTTTGAAGTCCAAGTTGGTGCTTGGAAAAGTACAGGTTGGAGCCTAGTGGATTGAAGATTGGTGTATTCATCTAGGGTTGGAAACTTCATTATTATTGTACTTGATTTCTTGTAAAGAAGAGGATTCGATTCCTCGTTATTAATAAAGGTATGTATTCTTATTGTTCATTTTGTGTTTATCTGTGTGATCTTAACTGGTAAAGAACAATCAGAAAAGAAATATGGGTTCACCCCCCCGCCCTCAGTATTTCCAAAAATTGGTTTCAGAGCCAGTACCTTCACTCACAAGCCTAACAACTTGAAGGTAGATCCTTAGAACAAAAATGGCAAAGCCAAGAAAGAAAGAATCCAATCCTTCTACATATGTCTCTTCTTCAACCATAAAAGCATAAGATAATAAAATTGAGAAAGCTCCATTGTTCAATGGAAACTTTGAAATATGGAAGGAAAGAATGAATAATTTATTAATGGATCAAGGTTTTGAAGTCTGGGAATTAGTGATTACTGAAACAATGATGGAAGAAGAATCCAAGGAATATAATGCAAGAGCGGTGAAGGAAAATTTGAGTGGGCTACCAGATCCTATAAAGACCAAAGTGGAAAAATTTTCTTCAAAAAATGATATGTGGGACAAACTTCAAGATCTTCACTCTATTGGTGTCTCGTGTTTTGACAGTTTGGCAAATCAAAAGACAAGGCAACATGAGAACCAATCTTTAGAGTTCTAGGATCTAGTCCTCCTATTCTCAGAGAGGGATCTCTCAAATATTTGTTTGCAAAGGTTTATCTTGTGTGCTTTGATTATGGATTTTAGACTAGTTATTAAGTGCAGATGTTTGTTTGGTTGGATTGAGTTGATACAGCAGAACATGAAAGGTCTAGGAAAGATAGACAGAAAGAGGAAATATCTAGTTCGTTGGGCAATGGAGTCAAAATAAGGTCATGACAAACTCTTGAAGGGATATGGGATATCAAAGGCAAATCTAACTTGGCCATAGGATCCTTTGCTTTGGAATGAGATGGAAATTAATGATTTGGAAAGAGAAGTTTAATTCTCAACAAAGGGAAACTTGAAAACATAACTTAACAATAAATAAATATTTGATAGACAGGGCTAACCATAAATTTTACAAATATTCTTTAAGAAAATAATAGCTTCAAGACAACTTTTGAAATGAAATCTAAGATTTGGGGAACTCCCTATTTCCTCAAAGATTTTACTTTAAAGGACTTTAGAAAACATAAAAGATTCACTGATAGTTGCATTCATAGAAGAGGGAACACCTAAATAACATCTATGCTTACAACTATAAAGACCTTCAAAACAACTGTTCAAGCAATGGCAAAGGGCAAGATCAAAACCAACCTCTTTGATTAACTTAAAACAATGGTACTTCAAAGGGAGACTTCAATAACAGCTTTCAAGTGATAGCAGACAAGTAGGGAGAACCATAAATCATGTTGAAACCAACTATTTGAGCTATTAAGGAAATAAACAAGCATGAAGACTAAAGAGAAAGTTTAAAGCCTCTAAAATACTTCAGCAGAAGAAAACATAAAACAGTGAAGGATGAACAGGTCTAAGGTGCTTCTAGGAGTCATTTCTTAGCCTAAAACTTTCAACCTATTGTAGTAAGAAATTATGGAACATAATGAAAATAGGAGAAAACATTAAACAGTTCAAAATACTTCACCAACAGTCAAGCTCATGAATCCAATGATAGAGCCTTCTCAGGAACAGCATGCGACAACATCATCAAGACATCCAAGACTTCAATTTGTTTTTCAATTTCAACAGACTTGTATATTTATTCAGAGAGTCTTAGTGTTACAACTTGTAATCAAACAACAACCAACACTCACTCATCTTCTGCTGTAGTATATATAGAAGGATGAGGAGGTGAGATCTGATAAAAGATCTCATTTACAATTAATACAGAATTAAATGGCTCATTGGACCTCGAGGGGCTCAAATGAGGAGACTTACATACATATCCTCTGTATTAAATGATTTACATAATGATTTCAAGCTTGGTAGGAGTTTTGTTGACCTTTGAGGCACTTTGTGGCGTCGAAGTAACTCTGCAGATATTTTTTGCATTGAAGTTCCTAGCAGGAATAACTCTTCGGCTGCGTTGAGGTGGAATATCTGATCATGATCAATAAATTCGGCTCCTGATTGAATATTTTGAGGCACAGGCGGCGCCGTGGTAGCTCGAGGGATCAATTTACCTCAATTTGTGGCGGTGGAGGGTTACCTGTCGGTGAAACCCTTTGGATCTGTTTTGAATTCTGCTTTAACTCGGGGATTAGGTTTATAATGACATTTTTGGGCCATAATCCTCGTAAACAATCCATTAATCCTCTGCTATGATAATTTCCTGCTCTTTAGCGCTGATACTCTTTCTCTGTGCTTAATCCATGTTTTCTTGTTGCCGTGCAGGGCTGCGTAGGGTTCATAAGGAATCTGTGCTCAATAGAACATGACGAAACGTGAATTTAAAACCTAGAGGTCGATTTCCTTTGGCAAATCGAAAGCAAGAGAGTCATCACCCTCTTCCTTCGAATCATTTTCGATCATAGAAAAAAGAACATTAATCCTTGCAAAATACAAACAAAACATTATAAAATCCATGCATTTATTGGTTAACTGCTGCAAGGGCATATGGAGGGAGCGTGGCCGTTGGATGGCATCATCCAATGGTCTGGATTGATCAAATGGAGTCAAAAGGGGAGGCGGAATAGAAGAGTTCAATCAGAGCCGTCGATCGCGCAGAGATCGACGATCGGGAGTGATTTCGGGGGGTCCGGGTGTACGGAGAAAAACCTTGGGGGTATGCCCCCGCAGTGAACCTGTGCATTGATCTGGATTAATCAGACGGTCAAGATGATATCAGAGGATGTAGAAAGTCAAACGGAGGGATCGGTTGATGAATGCGGGCCGTCGATCTGCAAATCAGATCGACGACGGAGATGCGATTACCGCTACATGGAAACCTAAGTTATCGTGTGGACACCTTTGTTAATGGTCGGGCATCTTAGGAGAGCGATAGCCGTTGGATCAGTGGGCCCAGATCGGATGGTCCACAGCGATATCGCGGGGCATCCTGGTCCGAACATTAACGCGCTATGGATGGCGGTTTGGTGAACAGCGACCAAGACACGTGTCAGGAGTTGTATGGAATCGCTGGCCATCGGGAGAAAACCACCCTTGGCCTAAAGGTGGTGTGATGGAAACCACACGGTTTGGGCAAACGGCTTATGGACCGCGGGGAACACTGAGAAATGTAATCCGCGCCGTCTGATCTGCAGGGCAGATCGACGGTGGAGATTGCTCCATAATTTACACAGGCGGGTTTTTAATAAAAATGATAAAACGACAGGTTTTTACAAAAATCAAAGGTTTTATATGTTCCGGTGGGGAAATATAATTTTAAAATGGATAAGCGCCTGAGGGTCTTGCATTTGGTTCTGGCGCTCGGGTTTATGGATGGAAAAGGGTCGAAAACTTAAGCCCGAGGGGCTTAAGCCCAATACATAAAAATATGCAATTTTCATGATTTTTTAATGGTTTTTTGAAGGAAATAGAGGGTTCCGATAAGGCTAAGAAGGGGTCTTAGACCTTATGAAATGGATTTTATGAAATGGGAAGGGAAGAAAACATGAAATTATGGGATTTTCATGGGGAATGGGAAAATAGAAAATGAGGTTAGTATGGGAAGGAGAAAAAGGGGAAAATGGGGTTTGCAGCAGTATTTTGGCTTTGGAAATCAGCAGGATTCTGAGTTCTGAAGGGGAACAGTAGTGAATATTACCCAAGGATAGGATATTATCAAAAGTCTTCAAGTATCAGCAAGGCTATCCAACATCATTTAGCCACCATCTGACAGATTTTTATGGGTGGCTAACACACTCAAAAGGAGCGTTGACCATGACCTCTAGTCAAGAAGATGATGGAAAGCATGAAGGAAATCTAGAACCCATAAAAGAAGTTAAAAACAAGAGTGAAGACATCAAGGCCAAAAGGAACTAGAATATAAAAATGATGAAGAATACCTCAAAGAATATTTTAAGGCAAAACTTGTAGCTACCCTAGAAGATATAAGTAGTTTGAAAGGGGAAAATTGTGAGCTCAAGAAGAAAGCACAAGATGGTGACCATGACCTTGAAAATACAAGGAAGGAAGTTGAAATTTTCAAGCTTCAAGTACAATAAAAGGATGAGGAGCTAACCAAGTTTAAGGAATAATTCCATCAAAATAAGAAAATACATCATGAATAAGTCATATCCATGAAAAATCAATTGTATAAAGAAAAGAAAAGGGAATACACTTTTTCTATCCATCTTGAACAAAGCGCAGATACAAGGACTTGAAAAAAATTGAAGTGAAAATTGGTCAACACAAGGAAGAGGTATCCTCCCTTAAATCTCAACTTGAGGAAGCAAATATACAAGCACAAGGAGCTGAAAAGATGATGGAAGCTTTGGCACTCCTAGAAGGACAAGTTGATGAAGTAAAAAAGGAAAGAAATGTCATGAAATTCCATCTAGAATAAAAGGATGAAGACATTCACCAAATTATAATCAGAAATCACCTCACTTAAGGCTCAATCATGTGAAGCAACAAGAATGAAGGAATAAATGGATAACCATATAGCAAAGAAGGATAAGGAATGAAAGATGATGAAAGAAGAAATTGATATCCTAAAGAAAGAAGTTTATCATGTGAACAATAGTCTAAAAGGCTCTCAAACCCTAGATGACATCCTAAGTCATCAAATATATCCTCTTGATAAATCAGGTCTAGGTTATGAAAGTGAACCCTCAAATAGAAATGATGTACCCTAATACTTCAAACAACAAGGATGTGGAGAAGTTTGGAAGAAATATTGATGCTCCCAGTTCCATAAAAGGCAAGGAGAAGAGTCAAGATGATTTTGAAGAAACCCTACTCCAAGAAGAAATGTTGATGCAAGAGGAAATAAATTTGATCAAAGGATCCGAATACAGAATGAGTTTAGAACTACATCAAGGCAATCTCCATCCTCCAGGTATCAAAGTATATTTTTTGTTTATGGTTATTCTTGTAAAAAATTTGGGCATATGGCAAAGGATTGTAAGGCATACCGCAAGGACAAATATAATGGTCCCCATCAGGTCCCTAGAAGCAACTTTACAAGGAGAAGTCATGATTCCTCATTCATGAACAAGATGGAGTGCTTCAAATTTCATAACATTGGACATATGGATCGTGACTGTAACTTGACTTGAGTTCCAAAATAAGTGAAAACCATGACTATCAAGCCATAAACGAAAGTTACACAACTCTGGATAAGGAAGCAAATTGGATCTGAAAGTATCTTAAAAACTCAAGCCAACAACACATGTTGTTGATTTGATGAATGCATCTTTAGTAGATATTATATTCGAATTTTTTATGTTGAAATTTTGCCAACAAGAAGATGATGCATATTGTTAAGGGGAGCTTATGATTCTTCAATATTCTTGCAGAAGCCATCCATGAAGAGCCCTATGAAATCCTTGATGAGTCCCACATGGAAAATCATCACCATGATATTGTGTCTTCACTATACATCCATTATTGAAGATGTCTTCCACTTGATCAGAAGGAAGCAATCTTTCTTATCTTGAGAAAAAAAATATTTAGAGGAGCTTATGTGGGCATGGGGAGTTGGTTTATCATCTACCTCATCGATTTCCATGAAGGCATGTAGAGGCTTAGGGGGAGCAAGTACATTAACGAAAAACATAATGACAAAAGGAGGTGCAAAGAGAAACATAATAAGAAGCAGCACCTTGACAATGAAAGCAAGATATATATCATGAAGAACTATCATTGATGAAGGAAATGTGATGAAGAAACATATGAAGAAGAAACTTGATAGGGGGGGTTCTTGGGCACCCTATTTTCCATTGATGTCAAAGGAGGAGAAATTGTTGAATGGGAAAGAATATTTCCATCGATGAAAAAGGGGGACATTATTGGTCAATGTTGTCATTGATGTCAATATGGCATTGTTTGAGATGGAAAATATTATTTTGATGCATGAATAACCATTTCATTATGTTTCCTTAACCTCATGCATATCCTAGGAGAAAAACCTAAGCATGAATATGATTGATATACCAAATTCCCTAGCTACACGTATATCCCTATATTGAATGATCTAATGATGAATGAAGAAGCCCTTGCCCTAGTGAAACCCTAACTATATGATGTCATTGTTATTGATGAAGAAGCCCCAAAGCTTAAATGCCTTGATTCATGATAATGATGATTGTTGAAGGTCACACTTGGATCCCTAATGAAGAAGCCCTAGATACCCTATCTGACTTTGAAGATGCACTAATTATAGTTGGTCCATTCCATGGATAAATAAGGAGATTTAATCTAAATTCCCATGATCCCTTAATCCTAATAAATTAATAACACATGCAAAGGAACCCTTATTTTGAAAGTCATAAACTTGAAGGCCTAAGGAGCCCTAGCATAGTCTAAAACATAAAATAATAAAGGCTGCCATGAACAAAATAATGATGATAGTTCACAAATATAATTTTCTTGAAGGAAAAATGGCCTCATTGAAGGATGAAATTAACTCCATCTTGTAGAGGATATTTTTCCTTTTCTAACAAGGTATTACATGCCCTCTAACTCCTCATAGGTTGAGAGAAATTGAATTTAAAATTTAGAAAAATTATTATTTTTGGTAAGTCGACTCTTATAGGTTGACATGTCTCCTTAAGTGACGTGTCTATTAACTACAAAGATAGATATTGTATATATAGAAGGTTGAATTCATCATTTCAAGTATCCATATCAGTGAAGAATTCAGAGAAGTGGCATAAAGAAAGGAGAAAGGTCGAGGAGAACAAGATATTGTTGTTTAGGTTGAGAGGAAAAGGGATATTTCTGTTTGGGCATAAAAACACAGGCTTAAGTATAATTGAGTTTTATATATTTTTTCGTTGGGTTAAACACCTCATTCCAATATCAATATTGGTGAAAAATACATAAACGAGGAAAAATAGCAAGAAAGGAGAACAAGGAGTTTACATTTTGGGTAGTATACACATGTGTAAAGGTTGTTGTAGCTCGATCCAATGGTGGACTATCACCAATAAGAAACTTAGACTAGAAAAAATCAGTGATATACCTCCGACCTATGGAGAAGGGCTTGGTGTACAGTCACACAAACCTCACCTCAAAAGTGTGAATGATCACCAGTTTGTTATGTATTGGATTTCTCCTTAATCAGCTTGGATTTGTGATAGACAATGAACACAGTTTTGGAGACTAGGTTCAAGACAAACTTTTGGAGAGGCCTAATCTCAGTTACTTGAAAATGTAGCTTAAGGATCATGGGCAGTGATATTTTCAAAAGCTCGTATCAATGAAAGAACTAAAGAATAGTTTCCTATGGGTTTAAATTTCAGACTACTGTCCAGATCATAATACTTTGGAGGGTAGATACACCTGTGGTTAAGAATAAATATTTTAGAGGCTCAGACTGGCAGTGACACCTATTAGAACTTGGTTTATTAAACACTAAACAATCATCGCAAATATGTGGCAAGAGGACTACATCTCGGACAAGATAGTGGATGAGTTATATATCATAACCTCAAACCTGTGGGGATGTGGTTGGACAATGGTTTGCGGAGTTTAGTGTTGTAATATCCTCGAAGGTGAAAGATTTTCTTGATGACCTTATTTAAGCAACAAGTCTCTACACAGTATAGCGACATACCTTTGAAGAATTCCTTACAGTCTTGTTGAAGGAATTTGTAGAAGATTAAGGACATCCTCTGGACCAGTTCTTGAAGATAACCCTTGTGTTTATTTGAGGACTTGTGTAAGATCTTGGAAGCCAGCAAATATGAAAATGATGAAGAAGGCCTCAAACAATATTTTAAGACAAAATGTGTAGCTGCCCTAGAAGAGATAGGCAGTTTCAAAGAGGAAAATAAGGAGCTCAAGAAGAAAGCACAAGATGGTGACCATGACCTTGAAAAGACAAGGAAGGAAGTTGAAATTTTCAATCTTAAAGTACAATAAAAGGATAAGGAGCTCACAAAGTTTAAGGAAAAATTCCATCAGAACAAGAAAATACATCATGAAGAAATCATATCCATGAAAAAACAATTGGATAAAGAAAAGAAAAAGGAAGACACATTTTATAGACATATTGAACAAAGACATAAGGACTTGAACCAAATTGAAGCAAAAATTTGTCAACACAAGGAAGAGGTCTCTTCCCTTAAATCGCAACTACAAGAAGCAAGAAGGTAAAATATTTCAGCATTCGGTCAAGAACATCATTCCAATATCAATCTAGGTGAAGAATACGTACAAGAGGCACAATAGCAAGAAAGGAGGATGAGGAGCTTACAGTTTGGGAAATATACACTTGTGTGAAGGTTTTTGTAGCTCAGAGCAATGGTGGACTATCACCAATAATAAACTCAAACAAGAAAACATCAGTGATATACCTAGGAATTGTGGAGAAGGGTTTGGTGTATAATCACACAGACCTCACCTCAAAACTGTGAACAATCACCAGCTTGTTATGTCTCAGATTTCTTCTTAAAGAGCTCAGATTTGTGGTAGGAAGTGAACACAGTTTTGGATTCTATGTCCAAAAAATACCTGTGGAGAGGCCTAATCTCATTCACTCATACCTGTAGCTTAAGGCTTATGGGAAGTGACATTTGTAGAAGCTCAGATCAGTGAAATAGCTAAGGAAAAATTTCATGTGGGTGTAAATCTCGAACTACAGTCCAGATCACAATCTTGTGCAGGGTAGATAAACCTATGGTTAAGCACAAAAATTGTAGATTCTCATACTAGATGTGAAAGCTATTACAGTTTGGTTTATTAAACACTAAAAATCATCTCAAATATGTCGCAAGAGGACTACACCTCAGACAAGATAGTGGAATAGTTATCTAGCATAACCTCGAACCTATGGGGAGGTCGTTGGACAATGGTTTGTGGAGCTTAGAGCTGTAATATCATGGAAGGTGAAGTACTTTCTTGAAGACCTTTTTTAAGTAACAAGTATCTACACAGTATAACGACATACCTTTGAAACATTCCTTACAATCTTGTTGAAGGAATTTGTAGAAGATTGAAGACATCCTTTGGAGCAGTTCTTGAAGACAACCCTTGTATTGATTTGAGGACATGTGCAATATCTTGGAAGCCAGCAAAGGACCTTGCAGTAGCATACCTTAGTTGGAGGATAACTTATTGATATCACTTGAAGCAACCTATTGAAGAACCCTTGAAGATATTATGAAGCACTTGAAAAATTGTTTGGTGCAGTCCCTTTTGGAGTAGCTTATTGAAGATTCTTGAAGACCATGATGAAACCATCATGAGGTAACCTTGGAGATTTATTTTTTTTTTTTTCATGAAATGAAGATTTGTGGTTATAAATTCTAAGAATATAAAGTTTTCATTGATGAAGATATTTTGAGATTAAGTTGAGGGTTGTGCTGAAGGTGAAGATATTTTCAGGGCTTGTTGCAAACAATATTGGGAGCATTGAACAACTGTTGAATCTATCATGAAGAATTGAAGTCGTGGGTTGCAGCCCTAAAGAATAGGATTCTTCAAGAAGATCATTTTGGACCATGTACCAGTGATAGGGTTGGATACCTAGAGGTTGGAGCCTCATAGAGACAAGCTTGGTGCATTGCGAAGATAGGGTTGGAGCCCTAGAAGTTGTAGCCTTGTGAAGTCCAAGTTGGTGCTTGGAAAAGTACCGGTTGGAGCCTGGTGGATTGAAGATTGGTGTCTTCCTCTAAGTTTGGAAACCTAATTATTATTTTACTTGATTTATTTTAAAGAAGAGGATTGGATTCCTCGTTATTAATAAAAGTATTTATTCTTATTTTTCATTTTGTGTTTATCTAAGTGATATTAACTAGTGAAGTAATAATTGGAAAATAAATATTGATTCACCCCCCTCTCAGTATTTCCAACAATTGTTTTAAGAGCCAGTAACTTCACTCATAAGCCTAACAACTTGAAGGTAGATCCTTAAAACAAAAATGGCAAAGCCAAGAAAAAAAACCTCCAATCCTTCTAAAGATGTCTCTTCTTCAATGGAAACTTTGAAATATGGAAGGAAAGAATGAATAATTTCTTAATGGATCAAGTTTTTGAAGTCTAGGAATTAGTGATTACTAAAAGCACGATGGAAGAAAAATCCAAGGAATATAATGCAAGACCTATAAAGGAAATCTTGAGTGGGCTACCAGATCTTATTAAGACCAAAGTGGAAAAATGTTATTCAAGAAAAGATATGTGGGATAAAATTCAAGATATTCACTCAAAAGGAGCATTGACGATAACCTCTAGTCAAGAATATGGTGGAAAGTAAGAAGGAAATCTGGAACCCATAAAAGAAGCTAAAAAAAAAAGTGAAGACATCAAGGCCAAAGAGGAACTAGAAGATGAAAATGATGAAGAATACCTCAAAGAATATTTTAAGGCAAAAATTGTAGCTGCCTTAGAAGAGATAAGCAGTTTGAAAGGGGAAAATGAGAAGCTCAAGAAGAAAGCACAAGATCGTGACTATGAATTTGAAAAGAAAAGGAAGGAATTTTACCTTTTCAAGCTTCAAGTACAATAAAAGGATAAGGAGTTCACCAAGTTTAAGCAAGAATTCCATCAGAACAAGAAAAGACATCATGAAGAATTCATATCCATGAAAATTCAATTGGATAAAGCAAAAAAAATGGAAGACAATTTTTCTAGCCATCTCGAACAAAGATACAAGGGCTTGAAAAAAATTGAAGCGAAAATTGGTCAACACAAGGAAGAGGTATCCTCCCATAAATATCAACTAGAGGAAGCAAAGAAACAAGCACATGGAGCTGAAAAGGTGATGGAATCTTAGTCACTCCTAGAAGGACAAGATGATGAAGTAGAAAAGGAAATAAATGTCATGAAATTCTAGCTAGAAGAAAAGGATGAATATATCACCAAATTATAATCATAAATCACCTCACTTAAGGCTCAATCATGTGAAGCAATGAGAATGAAGGAAGAAATGGAGAACCATCTAGCAAAGAAGGATGAATAATGCAAGATGATGAAAGAAGAAATTGTCTCCTAAATAAAGAAGTTGATCATATGAACAAGATTCTAAAAGGATCTCAAACCCTAGATGACATCCTAAGTAATCAAAGATCTCCTATTTATAAATAAGGTCTTAGTTATGCAGGTGAACCCTCAAATAGAAATGATGTAAACCCTAATACTTCAAACAACAAGGATGTGGAGAAGTTTGGAAGAAATATTAATGCTCCCAATTCCAACAAAGGCAAGGAGAAGAATCAGGATGACATTGGAAGAAACCCTACTCCAAGAAGAAATGGAGATGCAAGAGGAAATAAATTTGATCAAAGGATCCCAATACAGAATGACTTTAGAAGTACATCAAGGCATTCTCCATCCGCCAGGTATCAAACTATATTTTTTGGTTGTTTTTATGCTTGTACAAACTTTGGACATATCGCAAGGAAAAATATAATGGTCCCCATTAGCTCCCTAGAAGCAACTTTACAAGAATATATCATGATTCCTCAGTCATGAACAAGATGGAGTGCTTCAAATGTCATAACATTGTAAATATGGCTCATGATTTTAACTTGACTTAACTTCTTAAACAAGCTAAAACCACTACTACCAAGCCATAAATGAAATTTACACAAGTATGAAGAAGGAAGCAAATTGGATCCGAAAGTATCTTGAATACTCAAGCCAACAACACATGTTGTTGATTTCATGAATGCATCTTTGGTAGATATGATATTCCAAGTTTTGATGATGAAATTATTCCAAGAAGAAGACCATGCATATTGTTAGGGGGAGCTTATTATTCTTGACTATTCTTGTAGAAGCTATCCATGAAGAGCCCTATGAAATCATTAATGAGTCCAACATGGACAATCATCATCATCTTATTGTGTCTACATTATACATCCATTATTAAAGATGCCTTCCACTTGATCACAAGGAATAAATATTTCTTATCTTGAGCAAAAATAAGAGCTATAGGAGCTTATGTAGGCTTGGGGAGTTGTTTGATCATCTACCTCATCCATTTCCATGAAGGCATACAAAGGCTTAGTGGGATCGAGTACATTAAAGTAAAACATAATGAAAAAAGGAGTTGAAAAGAGAAACATAATAAGAAGCAACACCTTGACAAGGAAAGCAACATATATATCATGAGGAACTATCAATGATGAAGAAACATGTCAAGAAGCATAATGATAGGGGGAGTTCTTGGGCATCCCATTTTCCATTGATGTCAAAGTGGGAGAAATTGTTTAAAGGAAAAGTATATTTTCATCAATGACAAAGTGGGAGACTATTGGTCAAATTTGTCAGTTCTATCAATATGGCATTGTTGGATATGGAAAATATTCTTTTGATGCATGAATATCCCTTTCGCGATGTTTCCCTAACCTCATGAAAACCCTAGGGGAAAACCCTAAGCATGAAGATGATGCATATACCAAATTCCATGGCTACTCTTATATCCCTATATTGAATGATCTAATGATGAATCAATAAGCCCTTTCCCTGATGAAACCTATATATATGATGTCCTTGTTGTTGGCGAAGAAGCCCTAGATGCCCTAAATGACTTTGAAGATGCCCTAATCATAATTGGTTTGTTCCATGAATAAAGAAGGAGATTTAATCTAAATTCCCATGATCCCTTAATCCTAATAAATTAAGAACACATGTGAAGGAACCCATATTTTTAAATTCATAAACTTGAAGGCCTAACGAGCCCTATCATTGTCCAAAATATAAAATACTAAAGGCTTCCATAAACAAAATAATGATGACAGTTCACAAATATACTTTTCTTGAAGGAAAAATTACCTTATTGAAGGATGAGTTTGACACCAGCTTGTAGAGGATATTTTTCCCTTTCTAAGAAGCTATTACACACCCTCTAACTCATCATAGGTTGAGAGAAATTGAATTTTCAAGTTAGAAAACTATTATTTTTGGTAAGTTGACTCATGTAGGTTGGAATTTCTCCTTAAGTGATGTGTCTCTTAACTACAAAGTCAAATATTGTATATAGAGAAGGTTGAATTCGTCATTTCAAGTATCGAGCTCCATGAAGAATCCAGAGAAGTGGTATAAAGACAGGAGAAAGGTAGAGGAGAACAAGGATAATGTTGTTTAGGCAGAGAGGAAAAATGATATTTCTGTTTGGGCATAAAAACACAAACATAAGGCTAATTCTGTTTTATATTATTCGGCGTTGGGTTAAACACCTCATTCCAATATCAATCTTGGTGAAGAATATGTACAAGAGGCACAATAGCAAGAAAGGAGGCCAAGGATTTTACAATTTGTTTAGTATACACTTGTGTAAAGGTTGTTGTAGATTGAACCAATGGTGGACTGTCACCAATAAGAAACTTGGACTTGAAAACATCATTGATATGCCTATGACCCGTGGAGAAGGGCTTGGTGTATAGTCACATAAAGCTTGACCAAAATTGTGAATGATCACCAGTTTGTTGTGTCTCAGATTTCTCCTTAATGAGCTTATATTTGTGACAGACAATGAACACAAATTTGGAGACTAGGTTTGAGACAGACTTGTGGAGAGGCCTAATCTTAGTCACTTAGACCTGTAGCTTAAGGATCATGAGCAGTGAAATTTTCAAAAGCTCTTATCAATGAAAGAACTAAAGAATAGTTTCCTGTGGGTTTAAATCTCAGACTATAGTCTATACCACAATCCCGTGGAGGGTAGATACACCCAGGGTTAAGAAAAAAAATTGTAGAGGCTCAGACTGAGAGCGACACCTATTACAAATTGGTTTATTAAACACTGAACAATCATTTCAAATTTGTGGGAAGAGGACTACAGCTCAGACAAGATAGTGGAAGGTTTATATATCATAACCTCGAACCTGTGGGGAGGTGGTATGAAAATGGTTTGTAGAGCTTAGTGTTGTAATATCCTTGAAGGTGAAGGATTTTCTTGAAGACCTTGTTTAAACAACAAGTCTCTAGACAGTATAGCGACATAGCTTTGAAGCATTCCTTACAATATTATTGAAGGAATTTGTAGAATATTGAGGACATCCTATCAACCAGTTCTTGAAGACAACCATTTTATTTATTTGAGGACTTGTGTAAGATCTTGGAAGCCAGCAAAGGACGTTGGAGTAGCATATCTTAGTTGGAGGATCAACTTATTGATATCACTTTAAGCAACCAATTGAAGAACCCTTGAATAAATTGTGAATAACTTGAAGAATTTTTTTGTGCAGACCATTTTGGAGTAGCTTATTGAATATTCTTGAAGGCCATGATGAAACCATCATGAGGTAACCTTCGAGAAATTTTGTTTGGGTAAAATGAAGAGTTGTTGCGACAACTTATAAGAAGAGAAAGTTTTGATTGAGGAAGTGATTTGGAGATTAAATTGAGGGTAGTGTTGAAGGTGAAGATATTTTTAGGGCATGTTGCAAAAGATATTGGGAGCATTGAAGAACCGTTAAATATATCTTGAAGAATTGAAGTCGTTGGTTGAAGCCCTAGATGATAATATTCCTCAAGAATATCAGGTTGGAACTTGTACTAGTGAAAGAGTTGGAGCCTTAGAGGTTGGAGCCTCATAGAGACAAGGTTGGTGCCTTAGGAACATAGGGTTGGAGCACTAGAGGTTGGAGCCTTATCCAAGTTGGTGCTTGGCAAAGTGAAGGTTGGATCTTGGTGGATTGAAATTTGGTGTCTTTATCTAGGGTTTGAGCCCTAATTGTTATTGTACCTGATTTATTATTAAGAAGAGGATTAGATTCCTCGTTATTAGTAAAATTATTTATTCTTATTGCTCATTTTGTGTTTATCTATGTGATTTTAACTCGTAAAGTAAAAATTGGAAAATAAATACTTATTCACCCCCCTCTCAGTATTTCCAGCAAGTGACATCGCTAAACTTTTGAAGAAGTTCATATGTGTACGTATTTCACTTTCAACTTTTGAAGAACATTGTCTGTTTCTGTATCTCACTTTCACTTTCACTTTCTATCGTTTTGTAGTGTATCCATGTTCCATGGAGGAATGGTAAAATAAAATAATATTGAACTTTAATAAATTTTTCATAATGTATTGTGATGTGCGATTGATTCATTGGTGATTCATATATACATGTTATAAATGCACAATCCTACAACAATTTCTTTGAGAATTTCGTAGACAAGGAATCCTTGTCGCAACAAAGGATCAAAACATCGATGTGTTCGATGACAGGATTTTACTGGAGAGTTTAGTCACGGTCAGGTAGGAGAAATTTCATTATGGACAAAAGAAATAGTACCGACACCAACTAACTCCAATAGCTAGAAATTGAGCATCACTACTTGGTGATTTGTGCGAATTAAAGGCAATTAGCCCAAGTAACATTGACCATACCTATTCTAGTGGGACCCACGGTATCGTTAGAGGTGAAGGCACAGTTACACAGGGCAGTTCGTGGAAAAATATCAACTCCGACCCTTACCTACCTTGGATAAAGTTCTATGACATATTTCTTTTGAAGAAGATCATCAATGTCATCCTTGAAACAAAAAAAGTGTCAACTGCCAATAATTCCTTCTGAATATATTTTCATTACTTCCTTTATTTCAACGGAGTTGTGTTTTTCATGAAAGTGACCCACCATATGAGCTGTATTTAATTCCTAATCTTAGAAAATAGAATACATATTTTCCCCTTTTATCAATAGACTTCTCTTTTCATAATTGTTTCAATTGATAACAGGAATGGTTGTGGAGTAGCAAGTCCCTGCTAATAGAACAAGAGGCAATGGACTTGAATTTCTTCCGTGATTAGTGATTCTGGAACTGTGAATGAACTTTCTTATGTGATTAGTGATTCTAGAACTGTGAATGAACTAACTTCCAATGGAGAATTGAATCAACAAGGGTCATAAGTAAATGTTTTTTCGTAAGGAAATGGCCTTAGCCAACCCTCAAGCACCAATAAAACAGAGTGTGGTGATGTAGAGAAGACAAGAGTTCACAAAAATCAAACCAGAGTCAAACGCTCCAAGGGATTAGTCGAGTCCACAATTCCCTCATTCAATGAGGTGATGGCTTATGCAGTGACAATGATTTATTATTAAGAAGAGGATTGGATTCCTCGTTATTAATAAAATTATTTATTATTATTGTTCATTTTGTGTTTATCTAAGTGATCTTAACTCGTAAAGTAATAATTGGAAAAGAAATACTTATTCACCCCCCTCTCAGTATTTCCAGCAAGTGACGTCACTAAACTTTTGAAGAAGTTCATATGTGTACGTATTTCACTTTCAACTTTTGAAGAAGATCGTCTGTGTTTGTATCTCACTTTCACTTTCAATTTCTATTATTTTGTAGTGTATCCATGTTCCATGGAGTAATGGTAAAATAAAATAGTATTGAACTTTAATAAATTTTTCATAATGTATTGTGATGTGCGATTGATTCATTGGTGATTCATACATACATGTTATAAATGCACAATCCTACAACAATTTCTTTGAGAATTTCATGGACAAGGAATCCTTGTCGCAACAAAGGATCAAAACATCGATGTGTTCAATGACAGGATTTTACTGGTCATTTTAGTCACGGTCAGGTAGGACAAATTTCATTATGGACGAAAAAAATAGTACCAACACCAACTAACTCCAATAGCTAGAAATCGAGCATCACTACTTGGTGATTTGTGTGGATTAAAGGAAAGTATCCCAAGTAACATTGACGCTACCTATTCTAGTGGGACCCACGATATCGTTAGAGGTCAAGGCACAGTTATGCGTGGAAATTCATGGAAAAATATCAACTCCGACCCTTACCTACCTTGGAGCAAGTTCTATGACATATTTCTTTTGAAGAAGATCATCAACATCATCCTTGAAACAAAAAAAGTGTCGGCTGCCAGTAATTCCTTCTGAATATATTTGCATTACTTCCTTTATTTCGACTGAGTTTTGTTTTTCACGAAAGTGACCCACCATATGAGCTATATTTAATTCCTAATCTTAGAAAATAGAATACATATTTTCCCCTTTTATCAATAGACTTCTCTTTTCAGAATTGTTTCAATGGATAACAAGAATGGTTGCGGAGCAGAAAGTCCCTGCTAATAGAACAAGAGGCAATGGACTTGAATTTATTCCGTGATTAGTGATATTGTTTCATTGGATAACAAGAATGGTTGCGGAGCAGAAATTCCCTGCTAATAGAACAAGAGGAAATGGACTTGAATTTCTTCCGTGATTAGTGATTCTGGAACTGTGAATGAACTTTCTTATGTGATTAGTGATTCTAAAACTGTGAATGAACTAACTTCCAATGGAGAATTGAATCAACAAGGGTCGTAATTAATTTTTTGTTCGTAAGGCAATGGCCTTAGCCAACCCTCAAGCACCAATAACACTGAGTGTGGTGAAGTGGAGAAGAAAAGAGTTCACAAAAATCAAACCAGAGTCAAACGCTCTAAAGGGATTAGTCGAGTCCACAATTCCCTCATTCAATGAGGTGATGGCTTATGCAGTGACATTACTTTCAATAGGTTCACCTGCTTGTCTTGAACACAACATTTTTTGTGCTCTCTTGATCTTCTTTTTCCCATATCTCAGGAAGGGCTTCTCTAATGTTGTGAATACTTTCAAGGGAAAAATATGCTGCATCTATTCGAACCGAAGTTCCCACCTGATGATGACAATTAAATCCAATATTAAATTAAAATAAGATTGGATAAATTAAACCCGTTTACGAAATCATCATATCTCATATAGAAATATATTGTCTTACCAATATAGTTTGCACGCCTGCACCCTTTCCTGCCGCTATATTTTGGTGACTTTCATCAAAGAAAATATGCATGTAAACACAATAAATTTAATAGAAACTCTTGCAATATACACTTTTTAAATGACCTGTGTAAGGTAAAGAAAAATGGATGTTGTATGGTCTGCCACAAGCTAGAAATGTTTGAAGTATGTGATGTCTAATTGCAGGTTTCCAGAATGCTTTATGACTAGATTGTGATTGATTACAACATTCCCTTTGTAGCTCCTCTTTGCTGAACAGGGGTTATTCAGGAACAGAAGCATAATTGAACATTATGTGGGATGCGATCAAACTAACAAGCATCTTTCTATTTTTTAAACAACTCTAGCACACACCTTCAGCTTTAAGTTTTGGGACTAAATTATTGCTGAACACAATATTCTCTTTGTAGATCCTCTTTGTTGAAAGGGGACTATGTTTAGAGACATTTGGGTAATTGGGAAGTATGTGGGACATGATTAGAGTAACATGCATCTCTTTCTTTTCAAAATATCATTGTAGCACAATGTTTCACAGGACAATAATTCATTCACCGTGGGGCAATTTTTTACATTTAAATAAGAATTGACTCTCCAGATTTTAGCCAGTATGGAAAATTTAAGAAAACGTATAGATACCCCTTGGCCCTCACACTGGGGTCAAAGCATAGATAATAGCTATACTTGTTTGTGTACCAAGGGGGATGTGGTATAGATGTTCTACAATTCCTGGATGAGTCAATATTAATGTATACCTATATTTATTTCTAATGTGTTATATAATGCATTTCCATGAAAAAATGGACAGCTAAAACAAAATGTCCATCAAAATATTTAGTCCCATATCGTTCTTTGTGGATCAAAGTTTGCAAGGCGAACAACATGCTCCATGGCCTCTTTTGAGGGCTTACAAATTATGGGTGTCTTCCGGATTATAGAGTTATCAGTGGGCATATCCAATTCATTTTTGCTTTTAGTAATTTATAGAGGAGGATTAAGTGTCTCAAAGCATATTATGCCTTCAAAGAAATCATCCAACCCCAGAAATTTACAAGTAACTAATAACTATGAAATTATTGTGGAGTGGGGAAATGGAGATATGAGTCTATAAAATGTACTGTTATTTCTAATAATAGATAGAATTGGGAGGTGAGGCTAAATTTCATTTCATTATCTTTCAACATGGCTACAAGGAGCCTAACATGAAGGTAGTTTCATTGTCCAAAGAAGCATCGAGGATGCATGAAAGATCAACGGAGGTGATTGAAGTATTGGTGGAATTACTCATCAAGTTACTTCTTGCTCCATTTATTCCTAAACAATTTTTTGGTAGATAATGTGTTTAACCACAATTATAGAATATTTTTTTTTAATATAGATTGTAATTTAAAAAATTTGATGGTTGATGTTAAAGTGCTTTTGAAGGTGAAATATTTTATGATCTTTAACTAATTTTGTAGTTTTTCTTGAAATTTAACATTATTAATGTTTTGTTAAGGATCAATTTCCAAGGCTATCAAGCTAATAATATGAAATAAAAACCAAACTAAAGGAGTTTTATTTCTCATTTTAGATTTAGGATGACAATAAACCATGTCACTTAAATTCATGAACATGGTTGAAGCATCGTCCAACTTGAGAGAGGTCTAAAAACATATTAATGAAGTTGGGTTTACAATCAAGTTCATATTTTAAGAGAAATGGATGTTTTCGGAAATGGTTTAAAACTATAAATTCTTATTACAATAAAGAAACTTAGAAGAAGATAATTTGACCGAATGACATGTAGCATCATAATCAACGTTTTGTAATAATCCAAAATAAGCAAGCAAACCTTTCCATTGGCAAAGCTATCTAGTGGTGTTAGATAAAAATGTATAAACTACAAAAGACTTTGTTACCATGACATTTATTGCACATTGTCTTCTTCTGTGTCTCCATGACCAAGCTATCCAGAAGCTTTAGATCTGAGTGTATCCAAAAGTGTTAGAGCTGAATGTATAAACTTATTCTTGAGAGACCCAAGTAATGCATATAAAATATTATATCTGGCAAAGTGCATGGCTAGGTAATCGCCACAATTAACAAGTAATTAAAGAAAATATATTAAATAAATCACCTTCTCATGCACTAATAAAAACAGTGTCCAATGAAAATTACCTTCACCTTCAGAACATGCATAAGATGTCCTACTGGAGAGAACTTGTTGGATTGAACTTGCTGATGAGGTGTAGGTTGTCCAAAGAAATTCAAGTAATATATAGTAGCTTGTTATGTATTGTAAAACTTGGTCAAAATAAAAAATTATATAATTCTTCTATCTTCAAAATATTGGATTTTTTTTTAGATGGTAAGTTAAAACTTTTATTCAGTATCTTCTTTCTTGCATAGAGAAAACCATTCTGATCCCAAATCACAAGTTCAAGGTTAACCTAATTTTAATTCCACTACCTGTAGCTTTGCTCAAAGATCCTCTAATGGACCTTTTTGTTTTTGACCCGGAGGTCCTCCTTGCTGCCCATGAAATTTAAGACAAGGAATCACTAAATATAACCACAGTTTTCAAAAAACAATTTTTTTTCAATAGCGATAGAATTAAGCCTTAAACATATGACATGGAATGATTTGGATTTAATGCAATAATGGATTAACCTTTCCGAAATTCCAATATGCATAGTTGAAGAATGCATGCTCGTGATCCGAAAAATTCAAATACATATATCAGCATAAACTAACGTTATAATTTCGCTGGATTACAATGAATTCCTATTTGTGGCTATAATTAATGTTCATCAAGAATTATCAAGTGAAAATACTTGATTCATACTATTAGGGAAGGACACCCAAAAATAATAATTTTTCAAAAGAACCCCTCTCCAAAGTTAAGTGATTATCAAGAAGATTTACCTGACATTGCCTCTGCTCCAACCTCAACTTTTCTGCATTGGCCGAATCATATTCTCCATTTTCCAGATGTCTTTAATCTGGTCTTAGCCTTGAATATGTTGGTGTTATAGCATCATTTATCACCTTTATATATTTGATGATCTATGTATTGGCCTTGGGAAGCCCTTTCCATTTAGACTTGGTCATTTTATTAAAAAAACAATATTTTGAATTCCATACGCAACTCTGCCCTGTCTTATATGCGTGCAGATGCGGGTTCTCTCATATCTAACCTGCATATACAATTTAAAATATTAAAAAATATATAAACTCCCTATTAATTTGGTGGGGTTTATGGGTTTTACCTAAAGAGCACTTACACTAGCCCGTGGCCAAACTATTTCCCAACTGAAAAAAATGATTTTAGGAAGTATAAATACACCTCATTGGGAAGGCCTAAGGGAGGAGAGGGAATGCTATTGATACTATAGCCTTATATAGCCCAGATCAAGTCTGATTATCCATGTCCCTCCTGCACTTCCCAGGTTTAGGAAAGCCTTATTTCCTTGCGATGTTCACCTCCTTTATGTGACATCCTTTGTGCACCTTTTATGGAAGAAGATTGTTGAGGCTTAGGCTGGACGGATCCAGAGGATGGTTTCGCTTGGAGCAGTGGTTGATTTCAAGTGATATCTCCACTTTCTTTTTACATATTTCAATAAAAGAAGCTATGTTCCGTTCCTGATGTCATGGTATTATATGTTTCATATACATGTTAATGATCTTGTAACCATTATTTCATGTTATATTTTATGAGTTTATATGATCTAACATACTGACATTTAGGATATATATGTTCTACAACTAGCCTATATGCTTTGTCTTGAGTGAGTTGCATGTCTTGAAGCACAAGGAGAAGCAAATGGTTTTCACCCTGCAAGAACGACCTCAAACGTAGCACATACGGGTAAGGTCACCTATCCCTATTTTACTACTTTAAGCATTAGGACCTTTAATTTGATTGCTTCTTGTGATTGTATGCCTTCCGCTCTATTAGGTCCCTCAACCCAGACCTTAGGGTAGTTTTTCCTGCAACAGAATTAGCAATTCCATTAGGGATTACATCCGTGTAATTGCTAGTTCGAGTTTTTTCTCTGGATTTTGGGTTCCCTGACTGATCTTATCACTTTCCCAGTCTTGTTGGTTCTTTACCCATCCAGGAAAAAGCCCTGATCATCTAGATCAGGCTTGGATTTTTTTTTCTTTGCTGTCTTTTCTATATGCTAATTTTTGTGTACCCAGTCACGTATGCATCTGTTTTTTTCCAAAGAAACCCGCATATATGTGAGTTTCCTTATACACAGATGTGCATAAACACAGGTTGCACACTGTGAATCCATGTATGGTGATTTAAAAATGAAAAATTAATTTTTGAGATCCTATAAGTATTTTTTTCTTTCTTTTGGTCACTGTTGTAGAACCCTTGATATGTCTAGATAGTGTTTATGTGTCTTGTGTATCATTTTCTCTCTTTCTTGCTTGAAAATGTAGCCAACCTAGGGTTTTCCTTGCTTGGTGAAGTTTCAGTTATGGCTATTGCACCGAGACTTCTTTCTGAGGTTCTTGATTGTTCTTACATTTTAGAATAGTGAGTCTATGTTGATTGTCTCATGCTTGGCTTGTTCATTGCTTCACTTTTTTGTTTTTGTCTTGTTATCTTGCTTGATTTTCTTGTTTCCCGAGATCAGATTTTCTGGTGAATCTTGAAGTTGTCTTTTTTATTTATTGAGCATTTTGTGTTTGTTGGAGTTTTATGCTATTGTTTCAAGCCATTTTCTTGAGTTGGTTTCTTCATTCTTCTTATTGTGTCTCATCATGAAAGTGACATGGTTGTCTTATGGAATTTGAAGTTGCTTGTTGGCTCAATTTGTTGATTTGAGGCCTTTAGTATGTGCTTGTATCAATGAAATTTTCTTGTTTCCTTAAAAAGTGAAAATCTCAAGAAACATTTGTGTTTTCTTTTTCTTTTTCTTTTGGTTTTCATTTCATGATTTTCATCCCTTTTGAGCAATTTGGTAGTTTCTCATTTTGGTCCGATTGCATGGTTTTGAGAGGAGTTTGGTAGTGGGCTTGTCTCCTTTATATAAAGTTGTTTTGGCATTTTTTGTGCAAGGAAGTTCTTGTTTGGGCTTGTCTATGCTTTTTTGTCAAAGTGATCTAACCTATCTTATTGAAAAACTCATTTTCTTCCCTTTGTAAGTAGTCCTAGAATTTTCATTTTTCATTGATACTTTTGCATTAGTGTAGTTGCATCGTTAAGCATATTTATTCTTTTGATAATTTTTGCGTGTGTGAGCATGACATTGAAAAGAAAAGAAAAATTTCTTGTGTTTTAGTTGTTTCGTAGAACCCAAGAAGAATTATCTTTCATCGAACAAAATGTTGCATATTCATGTAGCATGTTTCGATTGATTTCTCTTTTGCATCAAACATCGTAACTTGAATTCTCTGTTTACCCTTGACTTAAAAAGAACAACCATTAAAATCAAGTGCTTAATCTAAAATGTACTATAATTTTTTTATTTTTCGTTAATATACACCAACTAGTATAGGCCATAAGGCCTTGGAATAGATGAGTGGAGAGTTAACTCTCCAAGGCCACTCAAAATTCAAACATAGAAGTTGATTAATGAGTTAAATCCAGCCTCGTTGAGTGCACCAAGAAAGCTCTCCTTTAGAGAGTCAAGTGCGAGGGCTAGTGAAGGAAGAGAAGAGAGATACCCCCTCTCCTGTTTGTTGAATCCTGACCAAAGACCATTCTGCTCGGCTACCGATACGAACTGATGTCCATAGTTTTTATTACTAGGTATCACATAGGTGACTCCGGGGGGGAATACCCGTGGTACCTGAGGCAGACATTGCATCACTCTCATTAGTACTTCTGGAGGATGACCTTGTGAAGCTCGGGTACTTACACCGACAAAGGCTTTTGTTAGGAGGTCATCGTAACTATTTCTGTTACCTTCACTAGTAGGCCTGGAGCGTAATTACCCGTCACCATTATTGGAAGGTCCTCTTATTCACTTTCTTCTATTTTTGTGTCCACTCCTAATAACCCAGAGTGGAAATACCTAAAGGATGCTTGATGTCTGTATCTTAGGGACATTTTTGTAGATAGTTCTCTTTTCTCCTAGATTTCCATAGCTTCATAATTTTTTATGTCTACTTAAAAAATATCATAATTATTGAAAGTGTCTAACCGATTGTCTTGTCGATCGAGGAGGCTTCTTGGGCTTTCTGCTGCGAGTGTTGAGCCTTCTTCTAGAAGGCATAGGAGCAATTCTACTGGTGACTTTTAGCCAGTAGTTGCAAATGCATCAGAGAGTGATCCTCCGCTTGGGGCTATAGTTTCTGTGGGTGTTCCTAGTACTAGTGGGGATATAGAGAGGAGTACTCCACTCATCTCTCGAGTCCTTTTTCTGGAAAAAGCAGTTGAGGTGGAAGAGATTCCTCAACCTCTCGTTAATCCTTCCTCTCCTCTTCCTGCTAGTTTTCTGGGCGTTCTTTTGTACGTTGGGCCTCCATCTCAAATACTGACTAGCCCCCATATTTTCCTTTTATTTCGATGCCCACAACTAGGAACACAACTTCAGATATGAGCACTTTGAGTGTGCATACTCCTCTTTCGGTTGAGGGAGGGGTTATTATTTCTACTACCACTATCACTCCCAGTACGACAAATTTTGGCTCTACCTCCATTCCTTCTATGAGTGGGGGCACCCAGGAATTTTCTTCCCATTATGTTCCATTTGCTTTTGGAATGCCTTCTTGTGTTATTCCACCAGTTCCTCTCATTGTTGTTGTTGCTGTCTCCACACCCATGTTTTCTATGGCTAGTGGGTCAACTTCCATTCAGGGTTTCCCCTTCGGAAGTGGTCATATCCCTCATTTAAACCCTTACTTAGGTTCATTTCCTTTCTCCTCTCAAGGTCAAGGTTTTAATCCTTTTCTCAGAGGCCAAATTTCTAATGCTTTTCAAGGCTGCAACCCTACTTTTATAGGGTTGAGAACTAGGAATGAGTTTTTATATGGTTAGGAGGGTAATGTACCTTCCTCCTCTATAGGTGCTTTTGAGGGTTTCTCTCCATTAACAAATTCTTGGAACCCTTACCAAGGGGTTTCATCTTCATTCAACACTTCGATTGGGGGAAATATCCTTGTTTATGGTAATCCTATGATGGGAAGGGGTCCTACTCCAAATTCTTCTGGGCCACAAGGCTTCTGTTATGGCTCATCTTTTCCTACGAAAAATCCATGGAAACTTGGTGCCTGAGAAAATCCAGGGTAATATTTTCATAATGTTGGGATTCCTTCCCTTGGGGGATGGAATTATCAAGCTCCTTCACGCTTACCATTCCTAACAACTTTGAATTTTCCATATTTTTCAAAATTGACTAATGATCCAATTCAATGCAGCCTGGGTTGGCCTCTGGTCCCTACTAAACTTCCCTCAAACATTTTAAAATTTGAAGGGAACACTGGTGAGGATCCAGCCGACCATGATACCACTTTCCATTTATGGTGTTCCTTGAACTCCCTCATTGATGATTCGATTAGGTTGAGACTATTTCAATGCAACCTAACTGGAAACGCTACAAAATGGTACATTGAGGTTACTGGGGGAAGTTTTGATACATTTGGTGAGTTGGCTACTATGTTTAAGAACCATTTCCAATTGCTTATTCGTTATGATGTTGGGACTTATATCCTGGCCAATTTCCAGTAGGATAAGGCAACACTAATGCAGGGGCATTAGGTTCAAGAATTACTTTGTACCTAAGTAGACATAGGGGGGTCTCATATTTGTAAATTCTCTTGTAATTATTAGTGATTTTGAATAAAATAGTGAGGAGTTGTAGATGTTCTCTAACCATTAGAGAACATGAGAGAAATGATCAGTTGGGAATGTGAAGAGATATGAAATTTCAGTTATTTTCGAGGATTAGGCTAAACTTAGGATTTTTGAGAATTTCAAGGGTTTTTCGAGCTATTAGGGGACCTGAATCGATTCAGGTCATCACTTTGCATAAATGTAAGCATGAAAGATAGTATAGAGTTTAGAATTTCAGAGTGAGAGAGATGTTCGAGAGAGGGTAGAGTAGTGGTGGAAAAAGGGCCATTTGATTTGAAAATCTGGGCAGAACCAAGAAGGATTTTGTAATTGAGTCTATATGAATAGATGAAGAATTGTTTCGGAATTCTGTGTGATTTTTCTGCATTTGGGCTTGTGTGACTAACGAATTGGGTGAATCAATCACTGAAAGGATCGATTCCTGTAGGGCTTTAATTGCATGCATAATTTTATATATATGACGAACTGGATGTGTCCCGAAGTGAATTGAATTTACTCAATCACTATATGGTTGAAAGAGGGTTCGATTCCTTCTTATTTCTTGAGTTATTGTATTATTTATTATTCCTCTTTATGTGAAGAACAAAAATTTTTCCCTCGAGTTTCTTTATATCTCTGTGTGAGGAGGATTTACATCCTCCCAGGAATCCAATTGATATTGATAATAATCTATGTACGAAATTGTTGGTTCGATTTACATAAAATCGATCCTCGCTCTTGTGACAAGGTTGCATACAACGTTCAAAGAGACGGCTTGATTTCCCACTCTACTGTGTAACAAATAGCGCAGTGAGATTGGGAATTTGAAATCATTTTGAGGGTTTACTGTAATGGAAACAGATTAATATACATCGGATATCCAAGGCGCGGAGGAAGAAAGAATCGAAAGATTGTTAAGTGTGGAGATGTCAAAGTAGAGAATCAGAGGTGGAACCTTGAGCCGATCGTGGAACCGTGAGGAGCTACAGTGCAAGCGGTATTGAAGATAAAAACTGACAGTTTCACACTTTTATTTGGCGGTAAGTGGAATGGCTTAAAAAAACGTGATACACTCTAGAGTTGGACACGTGGCCTTAGGTGATTTCCAAAAACCACAATTATCGCATAAGTCTTGTGTCTTATACCTCTGTCGTGAAAAAAACGCGATATGTGTTACACTCGTTCGATGTGAAGGTTGGATGATCCAATGGCGTTCGCATTGGGAGATGTTCGAAGGTTAATGGAGAGGTAAGTACTCATTTCTGTGGGGTCAAATGCCATATGAAGTCGGGGTTTTATATAATTTGAAATGTTTATATATTATAGTTGATAATGAAGGGTGTGCATGTAAGAGTTTTATATGTGAGTCATATGATATATAGTGGGCCAGAATTTCATTTTTTATTGGCACTGGAATTTTAATGTCGTGAGTTGGTTAATCCAAAGGTCTGTGGTAAGATTATTTAAGAAGGTGCTTCGATGGCAATTGTATTAATGAAGGGTGAAAGAAATAAGTGTTAATGTATATGTTAGCTCCTGGGGTTTTACAAATTCGAACCTTGTATAAAGGGGATTTGTGTGCTGGGGACTAGATTATATAATGTGCTTTATGCTAAAGTTCATTCGCCCTGAGGGAAGAATTTGGATTGAAGTTGTAATACAGGTTTTAACCATTGAGTTTAAGGTAAGTCGAATGATATTCAAATTACGTAGAGAGGGTTTATTAGAGTGGGTTATAACCAGTAATTTATGAAAATCTCATAGTGTTAGAGATTGCCAGATAAAGAATTAATTGGGGCATGAATTCGAAGAATGCATTTTATATGCAACAAGATTGAAAATTGTGGTTCAAGATTATAGCCATCCAGATAAAAGGTAGCTTCCACGTGTTAATGTTTTCCCAGATTTAGAATTATTGGGAAAAAAAATTTGGAAAGGCATTTTCGTGAAATCTGACAAAAGGATGAAGGTAGCACGGGCATCAAGTGGTATCAGAGCTGGAATAGCTCTTGAAAATTTAAATTTTGAAATGCAGATGGAAACATAGATGTGATGATGATGTGCATACAGTGCATGTGATGAGAGAATAAAGAAGATCAAATTCTAAGATCTGATAGGCAACAAAGTACACAAAATTACAGTGAACAAGATTTGCAGAAATGAATGGAAGGTAGACCATGCAGAGATTTTGCAGGTAATTAATTTTAAATCTGAATTGAAGTTTATGATTGCAGAAATATGGTTGCAAAAAGTGAAGACAGAGTTTTGATGGTGAAGGCAGTGAACCTGATATTCAACTAAAGGTTGAATAGGGAGGACAATTGTAGTGTTCTCAAGAGAATGTGAGTTGATGAGCAGTGTTTAACTCTGGTTGAAGAATTGTTTACAGAATTCAGATTGCAGAAAATTAAAGAAATCTCAGCAAAGCAGATCATAGCTTTGAGAGCAGTGATAAAAGAGTCCAGTAAGGGATTTTGAGTGAAGAAGAAGTGTGGCAGAACTTGGGGAATTCCCAACAGAGGTCGGATGCAAGAAGAAGAGATGTGTTCTTGAAATTTGCAAATTTAATCCTAGAGAGAGCAGAAAAGAGTACTCAAAAGGTTCCAACAGAAGGAGAACCAGTACTTGCCAAAAGCCCAGATCCGGAGGAAAGGATTAGTGAGGTAAGTTGCAGCAAGGGAGCTTTTTGTTGTAGAGGCTTAGTGCAGCTTGTGAGTGAAGAACTCATAGAAGATAAAATGACTACTAATATTCATAGTAGAGATTGCAGAGGTTCTGAGAGAGGCCATAGCATAAAGGTGAAGGAAGATGCCAATACAAATGGCATGAGGCAGCGGTTGACTGATGCAGAATGGTGGAAAGAGGTAGCTGAGATCACAGAAAAGTTTTGTAAACTGGAAAAGATGATAGAGGAAAGCCAGAGCGTTGGCTGGCTCATGAGGAAGAGAGTGAATTGGCAACCATTACAGCTAAGGTTGAGGCAAAAGGAGATTTCCTTATTGAAAGAAGAACTCAAAGCAGTTGGGTTGAAAAAAGAAATTTATGTTTGTGAAGTAGAACAAAACATAGATGAAGAATGGAGAACTGTAAGAGATCTTGTGATGCATGATGAAGACTTAAGGCAACAAGAATCTTGTCTTGCTGGAGAGGATATCATCGAGGATTTCCTGAATTATTGGACAAGGCCAGATCAGCTAAATGAGATAAAAACTTGTGTTTTTGAGTCTGACCATTGTGAGGTGATGGCAGGTTTTACAGGGGAAGAGAAACTCATAGTTGTTGAGTCAAAGATGGAATTTGAAGATTCCACATGCATATCTGCTCGAAGTGCTTGAGAGAGCAACCAAGACTAAAAGGTCTTATGGTTTTGAAACTAAAGAGTTGTGTATGTTTGTAGGTACATCACAAGGAGATGAACAAACTCTAAATTTTGTTGAGGAAGAGAAATTGGATCTGAAATCTGTTCAAATCAATGCTGAGATATTAAGATCTTGGGAGGAAGACATGAAGACAGAAGAGTCCAATAAGAATATTCAATAGAATATTGAGGCTGAGAATGAAGGACCATATAATGATTGGTCTAGAGCAAGAAGAGACATAAAAGGTTGTGTGAGGTTCCTGAAATATACTCCAATTGAAGTTGTTGAGTTGTATAGAAGGTTGGATTTCCAAAGAAGAGAATTGGAGAAGTAGAGGACCTATGCACAAGATAGTTTGCTAAAGAAGAAGAGCAGGAAGGTATTCATGGATAGTGTTCATGAAGAAGATGATAGAGATAACGAGAGACTAGCTGACAATCTCGTGAAGGATGCAGATCAGCATGCTGAGCTGCTGACAGAAGATTTGGAAGGAAGTTTTGAGAAACATATTGATGTGTTGTCAGAGGAGAAGAAGGTATTGAAGCCTTGTAATTTTAATGTTGATGATTCATTTGTTGATCATGCAGGCAAGGAGGAAGAACATCAAATGGAAACTATCAGAGACTTGAATGAAAGAGAAACTATGTTGGCTAAAAACATAGGGAAGGATCATCATTTTGACATGGTGACTAGAGTAGTAAAGATAACTCTGGCAGCTAAGAAGAAAGATAATGGAGATTTTCTGAGTCTTGAAAGAGACGTAGAACTACAGAGAGAAGAAATGGTGACTGGGTCATCGAATGAGACCTTTGGGTCTTGTGATTTTAAATTTGAAAATTTGTTTATGATTACAGGTGATGCAAAAGACAATCCATCATTATGAATTGTCTTGGGAGATGAAAATATGTTGCAGAAGAAAGAATATGAGACAACATGTCTCATATGAAGAAACTTGTCACTGATGACAAGGAAGAACTGATTTGTTTGAAGAACCAAGAGAAGATTGCAGAGCAGACTATGGAGCAGATTGTAAAGACTAACACAGTGATGGAAAATCAAAATTCTATTCTGATAGAAGATGAGAATACAGAGATGGAAGGACTTGATTTGATTGCCAAGATCAATCAAGGTGATGATGGACAATTACTGAATATTTCCCAAGAAGAAGGAAAATATGCTGAGACTGAATTACATCATGTTGAAGATGTGAAACAAATACGGAAGAGATGGCCGGAATGTTTGCTGGGAACATTTGAAGAAGAGAAAGGAGTTGCAGACACTAGAATGGAATTTCCTGAAGCTGTGAAAGAAGGAGCAGTATATATTAGTTTGCATAAATTAATTATGTTTACTAGCATACTAAATGAGTATGTTACTGCAAGAAGAAAATTGATTGATGGTTCATTTTCTAAAAGAAAATTTGCAGATGATGAACAAGAGAATGTTGCAAAGGGACAGGAAGTTTGGGAGGAAGCAACACCCATGGTTGTAGCTGGAGCAACATGGGGAATGACATCTGAAAGAGTAAAAATAATTTTAGCCACAATTAGTGAGGCAACATTGGCAGCAACAACAAAAATTTTGAAGATGGTAACAACAACAGTATTAACAGCAACAACATTTGAAGGCAGCAGTGAGTAGAGGAATTTCCATATAGGAGATAAGCTGGACAAAGAAATTGAAAACATTAGAAGATGGATGATGAAGGTGTCTCAGGAGCAGCAGACAACAGCAAGCAAGCAGAGGAGTTTTAAAAAAGGAAAGAAAAAAGCATATTGTGAAAGTATAACTGGAGGTAAATTGCAGAACAGGATATGGAAACCTGGAGAAATGAAGTTGAAGAATAATGCAACAGATGGATAGTAGCAAAACAAAGTATGGGATCTAGGAGGCAGAGACTGAAGGCACATGATCAGGAGATCATGAACAAATTGAACCTTGGGAGTCTGATGCAGAGGCATTAGGCTCAAGAATTACTTTGTAGCTAAGTAGGCATAGCGGGGTCTCATATTTCTAAATTTTCATGTAATTATTAGTGATTTTGAATAAAATAGTGAGGAGTTGTAAATGTTCTCTAATCATTAGAGAACATGAGAGAAATGATCAGTTGGGAATGTGAAGAGATAAGCAATTTCAGTTATTTTATAGGATTAGGCTAAACTTAGGATTTTTGATAATTTCAAGGGTTTGTCGAGCTATTAGGAGACCTGAATCGATTCAAGTCATCACTTTGCATAAATGTAAGCATGAAAGATAGTATAGAGTTCAGAATTTCAGATTGAGAGAGTTGTTCGAGAGAGGGAAGAGTAGTGGTGGAAAAAGGGCCATTTTATTTGAAAATATGGCCAGAACCAAGAAGGATTTTGTAATTGAGTCCATATGAATAGATGAAGAATTGTTTCGGAATTCTGTGTGATTTGTCTGCATTTGGGTTTGTGTGACTGACGAATTGGGTGAATCGATCACTAAAAGGATCGATTCCTGTAGGGCTTTAATTGCATGCCTAATTTTATATATATGACGAACTGGATGTGTCCCGAAGTGAATTGAATTTACGCAGTCACTGTATGGTTGAAAGAGGGTTTGATTCCTTCTTATTTCCTGAGTTATTGTATTATTTATTATTCCTCTCTGTGTGAAGAAAATTTTTTTTTCCCTTGAGTTTCTTTATCTCTCTGTGTGAGGAGGCTTTACATCCTCCCAGGAATCCAATTGATATTGATAATAACCTATGTACGGAATTGTTGGTTCAATTTACATAAAATCAATCCTCGCTCTTGTGACAAGGTCACATACAGCGTTCAAAGAGACTGCTTGATTTCCCACTCTACTGTGTAATGAATAGGGCAATGAGATTGGGAAGTTGAAATCATCTTGAGGGTTTACTGTAATGGAAACTAATTAATATACATCAGATATCCAAGGCGCAGAGGAAGAAAGAATCGGAAGATTTTTAAGTGTGGAGATGTCAGAGTAGAGAATCGGAGGCGGAACCTTGAGCCGATCGTGGAACCGTGAGGAGCTACAGTGCAAGTGGTATTGAAGATAAAAACCAGCAGTTTCACACTTTTATTTGGCGGTAAGTGGAATGGCTTAAAAAAATGCGATACACTCCAAAGTTGGACATGTGGCCTTAGGTGGTTTCCAAAAACCACAATTATCGCGTAAGTCTTGTGTGTTATACCTCTGTCGTGAAAAAAACGCAATATGCGTTACACTCATTCAATGTGAAGGTTGGATGATCCAACGACGTTCGCGTTGGGAGATGTTCGAATGTTAATGGCGAGGTAAGTACTCATTTCTGTGGGGTTGAATGCCATATGAAGTCAGGGTTTGATATAATTTGAAATTTTTATATATTATAGTTGATAACAAAGGGTGTGCATGTAAGAGTTGTATATGTGAGTCATATGATATATAGTGGGCCAGAATGTCATTTGTTATTAGCGCTAGCAATTTAATGCCATGAGTTGGTTAATCTAAAGGTTTGTGGTAAGATTATTTAAGAAGGTGCTTCATTGGCAATTGTATTAATGAAGGGTGAAAGCAATAATCGTTAACGTCTTGTTAGTGCTTGGGGTTTTACAAAGTTGAACCTTATATAAAAGGGATTTTCATGCTGGGGACTAGATTATATAATGGGCTTTATGCTAAAGTTCATTCGGACGCCCTGAGGAAGGAATTTCGATTGAAGTTGTAATACGGGTTTTAACCATTGAGTTTAAGGTAAGTCGAATGATATTTGAATTACATAGAGAGGGTTTATTAGAGTGGGTTATAACCAGTAACTTATGAAAAGCTCATAGTGTTAGAGATTGCCAGATAAAGAATTAATTGGGGCATGAATTCGAAGAATGCATTTTATATGCAACAAGATTGAAAATTGTGGTTCATGATTATAGCCATCCAGATAAAAGGTAGCTTCCATGTGATAATGGTTGCCCAGATTTAAAATTATTGGGGAAAATTTTTTGGAAGTGCATTTTTGTGAAATCTGACAGAAGGATGAAGGTAGCACGGGCATCAAACACACAATTCTGATCATATTCAGAAATGGAGAATGAAGAGGCTCATTAAAGCCCAAATTCCTATTGAATTCCTTCTCAAGTGGTTTCTTAAATCCTTACAGCTAGAAATATCAAAGGATGTATCCCTCTCTGAGGTATTCTCTGAGAAGCAAGCTATCTTTAGAGCCCAGAAGTTGGAACTGATCTATTCTCAGTCTGGGGTCCTTAATAAGATTTTACTGGATAATCCTCATTACAAAGTTGATTTAGCCAAATAAAAGCCACATCCTCACGCTAATGGGCTTGTCAATTCGATCGATAGTGGCACGCTAACCTTTTAAATCAATTGCAACAATTGTCTTTACATTCTACTCCTTCTATTCAGGCTATGTTGTCGATGGCTACTCCTTCCCAGCCCTTAACTATTAATGTTGTTCAAGCTTCTAAACCCAAAGGAAATCATCAATCTGATGGGAATAATAAGGGATAGAAGAATGAGAAGAAAGATAAGGATGGGAAGGGCAATGCGAACAGATCCAATGATAATGTTGGAGAGGGTAAGAGAGAGGTAAAGAAGAAAGTTAAGTTTCCATGCAAGTTATGCACCAGAGACCATATTACTCATATCTACCCTAATATTTAGGATGCTCAGCGCTTGTTAGCTCAGCAGGGTTCCTATAGATCCTAGGCTGTTCTGACTAACCCTTTACCCTAAGGTAAACACCTGCTTGTTGGTGCGAATGCTAATACTGGAGCTCTCGCTGGGGGAAACTAGGAAGGGGAAAATTCTTCAAATGTACATATGATGAGTGCTCACATTGATATCACTATGAGATCTCATGATTATGGTGAAGCTGAGTCTTCAAAGGATAAGGGTTCTCCTGGTAGTTTCGAGCCACAACATATTGAGAGGCCCGTAGTTAAGCCTATACCTCACATGCTGAAAGGTTCTGCTAAGCGTATGACAATCAACCCTAATTCCAAGGCAACCCAGAGCAAATCCATTGTAAAATATCTGGCTCAGAGTCCTTGTGCCATGTCTGTGTTAGAGGTACTCTAGTTGTGCCCAGCACAAAGGAGAGCATTGCTCACTATGATTGGGGCATTTGATCCAAATAATTCTCTTATGATCACATTTGATATGTCAAGTATTAAGAAGACACTTCCTCATCACATGGTTTTTCAGATCAAATCTATCTATCGGAAAATAAATATTTTTCGAATGGTAGTTGATGAGGGTGCTTCCACATGTGTCATGTCTATCCCATGTTGGAAAGCCATTAGATCTCCTGAATTTGTTCCTTCACCTACTCTGCTCACTACATTTGATTTTCATTCTCACAGGCCACATGGAATTGTTCGAACTTTTCCCATCTGTGTTGGGGGTAAAGTTGTCAATATTGAAGTAGAGATAGTTGATGCCAATTTGGACTACAACCTTATATTGGGGCAGAATTTGATTTATGAGATGGATTCTATTACTTCATTTTTATTTCGCATCTTGTGTTTTCAGCACGAAGGGAGGATTGTCACTATTAATCAGATGGACTATTCTCCTATAGATCCAAGTGCATCTGCTGACTCGACTCTTCCTTTGGTGAATGATGCCAAGCAACCTGTGGAGAATTTTGGGGTTGGAATGTATACCTCATTAATGAGTACATTTGATCTTCCACCTCCTTCCGTTCATATTAATGCTATCTCATCCTACAGGATTCCTACTCGAAGAGAGTTCTTTCAAACTCATTATTTTTCAGATCCTTGGACCTTACCTTCTCCTACCTCCACATTAGAGGAAGGTCAAGTGGGTGGAATGGCATTCCCTATATTTGCAACAGAGATTGCTTATCAATCTGTTGTTGACTCTACAGATTTTGTTCCATTTTCTCTTTCACCGAAGGATTTGGACGAAGATGTGGCTCTGTCTTGGACACTTAATTCATCTTCTACTCAAGATTGCCTTAGTATTGTTCTTCCATATGAAGAGGATATTCTTGAATCAATGACTGGCGTGGAAAGACCATGGGATGATTTTCATCATCGGTCCTATTTTCTACCAGATTTGCAAGAGGTTGAATCAAGATTTTCTGGCCTCATGTCTTTTGGTTCTATTTACATAGTCCTGAACCCTTTAGCTCCAAAAAAGGATTTTTCTGAAGGGAACATGGCTATCATTTCTAAGACTATCCTGGTGAACATTTATAGGGATCACAACATTAATGAGAATGTTTTCGTCGGAGCTAAATGTTCCCTTGAAGAGATTCAGACTTATACTGATCTCTTTATAGAGTTTCATGATGCGTTCGCTTGGTCTTATGAGGAAATGCCTGGAATTGATCCATATATTGTCTAGAATGAGATCAAGACTTACGAGAATGCTAAGCTTATATGATAGAAGCTTCGTCTAGTCAACCCTAGGAAAGTTGCAGCTATCACGACTGAGGTTGAGAAGTTGCTCAAGGCGGGTTTCATATACCTCGTTATTTTAACTGAGTGGGTTTCAAATTCAGTGCCTATGGACAAGAAAAAAATAATGATTTGTGTCTCCATTGATTTCAGGGTTTTTAATAAGGCATGTACAAAGGATAATTACCCCACACCGTTTATTGATCAAATTATTGATGAGTGCATGGGAAATGAGATTTTCTCCTTCATAGATGGTTTCACAAGATACAATTAGATTACCATCCGTCCTGAAGATTAGCACAAGATTGCTTTTATTTGCCCCCGGGGTGGATTTTCATACAAAGATATTCCTTTTAGTCTCAAAAATGTTGGAGCTAATTTCTAGTGGGCCATGTCTTATGCTTTCCATGACATCAAGCATATCATTGAATCTTATTTGGATGTTTTAGGTTCTCCTTCTCAAAAGAGAATTGATCATCCCTCTCATCTTCAATAGGATTTTGAAAGATGTCATCATAGTATAAAATTAGGTTGAACCCTAATAAGTGCATTTTCACCGTCACATCCGATCGATTGTTGGGATTCATTGTGTCTACTGAATGGATTTAGGTAGATCCCTTCAAGGTTGAAGAAATACTTCAGTTGCCTCCCCCATCTTCTATTCGTCAACTTCAAAGTCTTGAAGGAAAATAAAATTTCTTAAGGATATTTATCGTTAATTATGCTGAGGTGAAAAAAGGAGTTATGAGATTATTTAAGAAGGGAATTCCATTCTTGTGGGATGACTTTACTCACTGGCTTGTTCGATGGTTTGAAAAAATCATTGACCTTTTCTCCTTTACTGATTCCCCCTGATTATAGTAGAGAATTACTTTTGTATCTCGCCATGATAGAATCTACTATAGGTATGGTTCTGGTTCAGGAGGATGATGCTCTTTGTGAGCATGTTATTTATTACCTAAGTCGAGGCTTGGTAGGTCCTGAAATGTGATACTCTCCCATTGAGAAGTTAGCTTTGGTAGTTGTCGATGTTGTCTAGTGCCTTAAGAATTACATTCTCCATTGCAAAACTTATGTTTTGGCAGTAGTCAATTCGTTTCAGTTTGTTCTCGATAGGCGAGTGATTGGTGGAAAATACAATTGATGGATTTTCATTTTGCAAGAGTTTGATCTCAAATTTTTGTCTGCAAAATCCAAGAAATCTTTGGTATTTGTGAAGTTGATCTCTGAGTTTCCTTATGGAGATGAGATTATTTATGAGGATTTGTTCCCTAATGAACATATTTTCCTCATTTATTTACAGGATCCTTGGTATGGAGATCTCATTGTTTATCTCCAAACTTAAAATTTTCCCCTCGCTTTTTCAAAAGATGAGCATCGAAAGTTATGTCACTTAGCAAAAAAATTTCTTATTATCAGTGACACTATATCGTCATGAGGTTGATTCGATCGTTAGAAGTTGCTTAACTCTCGAAGAAGTCGAGGTTGTGCTAAAATATTTCCATAGTGGAGCTTGTGGTGATCATTTATTTGGGCTTTCTATAGCTCAAAATATTTTACATGTCAGATATTTTTGGACCTTGATTTTCAAATATTGTGTTGAGGCGGTCAAAAAATGTCATCCTTGTCAGGTTTATACTCAGAATATGCATGCTCATCTAGCTCCACTCTTTCCTGTTGTCACTATCATTCCATTCACTAAGTGGGGAATTGATTTTACTACCTATAACCCACCTTCAACAAAGGGTCACAAGTGCATTATTGTAGCAGTGGACTACTTTACGAAGTGGGCCAAAGCTATGCCTACTTTCGTGAATGATGGAGAGAAAACAACCCTGTTTCTGTTCAACCAAGGCATTTCTTGCTTCGATATTCCCAAAGAGATTGTCACTTACCATGGAAGTAATTTTTAGAACTCCATGATGGCTGAATTGGCTCTTAAATTAGGTTTCTAGCAAGAGCATTCATCTCTATATTATCCTTAGGCCAATGGGCAGGTTGAAGTCGTGAATAAATCCTTAAAGGTTATCCTTCAATGGATAATCAATAAAGCTAGATCTAATTGGCATCTCATGTTGTATCCTGCACTTTGGGCATAGCGGATGTCAGTTAAAACTGCAACGGGGTTCACTCCTTTCCAACTGATTTATGGTTTGGAATCGATATTTCCTGTTGAGTGTGAGAAAGATCATTGTTGAGCTTCTTCCTGACACTTCAAGTCTTGAAGAACGCCTTGTTTATCTAGAACATCTCGATTAGCAACGCCAAGATGTAGCTACTATGAATGAGGCCCATAAGAAAAGAGTGAAGGTTCAGTATGGTAAGGTTGTCAAACTTATGTTTTTCTCTGAAGGTGGCCTCATTTTGGTCTACGATCAGGACAAGTATGTCTTGGAGGCATGGAAATTCAAATCCATATGGTATGGCCCTTTCATTGTTAAAAAAGTCCTTAAGAAGGGAGCTTATTGTTTGGTTAATTTTGACGGAAATGAGCTGGAAAAGCCCAAAAATGGGCTCTATATGAAGAAGTATTATGCCTAGGTAGTTGCCTAGCATTATCTTTGGTTGTATATATTGTATTTTTATTCATATTTTTCTATCAATTTTTGGTGTGACCTTGATGTTTTTGATCTGTTTTGGCAGGTGTTTATGGACAATATGAGTCATTTTGGCTTTTTCGATGGTGATAATTGACATACCTGGAATCTTGTTTCTACATCTTGGGTTATCCACTATCCATCCGGTCCGTTGCTAGTCTCAAGGGGCGTGTGTATTGGTCCTTCTTTAAACAATGTCGCAGAAAATACCGCTATTATCAATCTACTTTCTGGGGCAATGTCTCTTGCTATTGATTCATTAGTAGTGTACTTGGATTCACAACTGGTGGTTTCACAATTAAACAACACCTATCATGTCAGAGATCGATGATTACATAATTTATTTCTGAGAGTGCATTTGTTGCAATGATCATTTAATTATGTTACATACATTCACATTCCATGTTCAAAAAATTTGTTTGAAAATTGATTAGCTAATCAAGCACTTGATTGGCATATTAATCATTCAATACATTAAATATAAAAAAACATCAATTATCATTGTATATATGAGACAATCACATCATAAAAAGAGTTTATATATATATATATATATATATATATATATATATATATATATATCAGAGTTGTGTTCAAAATATACAAAAAATGGACAATCATGTCCTACAAAATTAGGGCTTATGCTCGATCATGTTCATCATCAAAAAATATCAATTCATTCGATCATAATAAAAATATATCCCTGTGGGCCCTGTCCTGGGTAGGTGTTATGGAAGAACACCACACGCTAATATGGCAAGTCAGCTTGCACTAATCGTTACTGTGACATCGACCACATGTCTTTGTGCTGTACCGGAAGGTCTCTTCATCACTGCTGGGGTTCCCATTTTTTGCCGTACTGCAAGACTAAAAGATGAGACAACATCGTAACCACTTTTGGGCCCTAGGACTTAGCTCGGGACCCAAAGAGGGATTCTCCAACAAAGCACAGAATGATGTACGCTTGAGAGTTTCCAAAATGAGATGTTAGGCTAGGTATGAAGCACAAAGGGGGGTTTTAAATGATTTGGTTGGTTGGTTGCTGGGTTGGTTAGGAGACCATAAACTGAGAAGGTAATGGGAGAAAAGGAACAAGGCAACAGGATATTTCAGCAAAGGGATAGGCCAAGAAAGTGCCATCCATTGGGCTATGGAGTCATGAAAGGTAATTACATGCAACAACTAGCCAAGGCTTCCACAGGGCAAGTCATCTACACTAAAGGGTCCTTTAGATAGATGATGGGATGGAACATTAAGGAAAGAAGGTGGAAGAAGGAAAGACAACCAAATTTCTGTCTATAGATCAGGTCAGAGGTCATTTAACTCCAGACCTGCTTGGACATACTCTAAGGCAGCTCTCAAAGAGGGACAAAGGGGCTGCTTATAGATCGGACCAGAGGTCATTTAACTCCAGGTCTGCTTTAGCAACTCCAAGGGAAAAACAGAGATAAATTTGACAAAGAAACATCCAAGCAGCAAACCCCCAAGTTCATACATCAGCCAGCAGGCAATAACATCCACTGCGCTCGTTAAACCACATGAATTCACTCTTAGATACACATAAAGCAGAAAACATTAAAGGTAGGGAGAGCAGGAACATAGGGCACCTAACAAGGGTGAATCCTATGCTATATTTATGTTGCCTACCAGAAGAACATGAAACAGTATGCAAATGTAAATAACAGAGTTAAGAAAAACATCACCAATAGTAATAGACCAGGATCCGGTGAAATGTGCTTTTATTAATTGATGCAAAACCAGTCATGTACAATAAGCTCAATGGCTAATACAATCTAAACTTTCTCCCCATCCTATTACATACAAACTACTCTGTAACTCCCTCCCAAGACTATTCTAACAGTCAAGTTGAATCCCTCTAACAACAACAACCGAACAACTGAACAACAAAAACCCTTATGATGTGTTCTTCTGGATTCTTATAGGTGAAACAGAGAAGAAGAGGTAGGTGAAGAATTAAATGAAGAATTAATGCTCAGAAGAGGTGGAGATTTGTAACCCATTCTGCTTTAAATCTGTGTATTTACTTCTGGCACTTTGGCTGCAGTATTAATGCCATTCTCTGTTGACTGGACAAACTGGAGAAATAATGGTGCTAGGGTCTCCATACCATGTAATAAATGCTCCTTGATGGTAAAGGACTGCTGAAAGGGCGTAAATCCTCCTTTGGGCTCAATGTAGACTGAAAAGATGATGTGTACCATGTCCTTTCGTGGAAGAATGCTCTGCTGATACAGAAACCCTGATAACATAATATCTTTGTGCATTGGACCGTCTGAGCGATCCACGAGGTCTTCAAATGTGTACTTTTTCCTTCTAAAAATCCCTGCAGAAGCTCCAAAGTCTTCTATTTCTTGCCTCGAGCTCTCCGCTGTTCCTATACTGCCTCTGTCTGTGAGTTTCAAGCTTCAATGGCGCCGGAGGGTTGGTAGAGTTTAAGCCTTACCCGTTGATGAATTTATGGCGCAAACACCTCCAGACATTCCTGTAACATCAGGCTCCGAATACAACCTCTGCACATGGTTTTCCTTGATCACCCTGTTACTGTGATAGAGATCGTGCAGTATGGCGGCCATTAACCTTTGATAACCTTGCAAAACACACAAACTGTGAAGAAATCCATGGACGAGGGTGGCGGGTGATGTGGATGGATGAAACGGACGTGCAGGCGGGGACATGGTGAAAAAACGCAGTGAAACAATGAAATATGGGAGGTGGATGCGCAGCGAAAATAGTTTGCATGGGAAAACCACGTAAAAATGTCTTCGGAAACAAAAATATGCAGTGAGACATGCAGGCGTACGACAAGGACACGTGGAGGTGACGTAGCGTGAATGGGGGATAAAAGAACAGTCAACAGTGGAGGACAAATCTAGGCCATCAATCCCAAAGGGAATCAACGGCGGAAAACACATCATGGTGGACAGACAACGGACCAAGGGTATGGTGGGGAGGGCTTATCCCGTGTGCAGTTTCGATGAATGACAGCCCTTGGATAGGCTTCACCAGATCTGACGGCTCATAACAATTCCGCTGGGCATTCTGTCCCGAAGATTAATGCGCGAAATGGGCGGTTTTCGAAATAGTACACTTGGACACGCGTCACCCAGCGTATGGAATCGTTGGGTCCGCGGGAAATACCACCGGCTATGGATGGGTGGTGCGGAATGAAACCATCGGTTTTCACACAATGAACGCGGGCGCGGCGACCACCACGGGAAACAGTTCCGCTCTGTTGATTGGTTTTTGATCGGACGACGGAGATGAACTACGGGGGCCCAAGGTGTACGGACACAAGACTTTTGAAGCTACCCCCCGTAGTGAATGGAAGCCGTTAGATTAAGTCTTCACCCATCTCGAGGAGTCAACTACGGGGGCACCAAGTTTTGACCCTACGGATAGAGTAAAGCCCCCCGCAGGGAAAAGCTTTGGTCACAGCACGGGGCTATATGGAGAGAAAAAGGCACGGGGCTACGGGGAAGGGGGCTTAGGCCTATTATAAAATCTAAAGTGGGTTTTTATTCCATTTTCAATGAAATTTATGATTTTGGCCCATTTCCAAAGTGTTTTAAGGCCAGCCAAGGGCAACGATAGGGAGATGGAGGGGGCATTTTGGAAAACAAAGGGTTTGGGGATTTATGGAGTTGATAAGGGGGGAAATAGAGGGGAACAAAGGAATTTTGACAGAAGGAGAAAAAAAGAGGAGAAAGGGACATTTTGCAGGGGAACAAGGGGAAAATGAAGGCCTTGAGCTAGGGAAACAGCAGAGGGTATTTGTATAAGGCAAATCACATAGAAACCTCAAGGATGATGTGTCTTCAAGGGAGATGCATTCCTTGAAGGTCTCCAAAATGACATAGCCCCCCAGCTTGCTTGTCAAGAATTTCATAGGGGGGCTAACAGTGGCTCCACATGGGGATGGCTTCTTCTTGAAGGAGGCAATACACCAGAAATGATCTTTGGAGTACGCCAGTTGCCTGCTGCTTGGCACATCCCTTTCTTTGATCAGCTGCCACAATATGAATATGTTACATCAGCAGAAACATTTTCCCGACCAATCTACCTACCCTTACTACAATCCTAGCATTTTTTCTTCCTTTAGGGTGCATTTGAGCTAGCAGACCCTTTGCATCATTTTATTTTGCAAAACAAAAAAAAGCCTATTCTAAATCTACCCTTATTGCTCCATGAGGCCAGATTAGACTTTTGGCCTCGTATGTTTCTCTATCTATAATACTACCTGCTAGGACTAGACTATCTAGCAGGTTTCTTCTCTACATTCTAAGACAAAAAATGAAACAACTAACTACATGCTCATAGACTGAGCTTTATTGAGCTTTTCCTACCTACCCTACTCTACTGAAATATTTACAAGTCTAGCTTACAAACATTGTCTTCCAATGTAACCAGTCCACCAAATTATCCCATGGCTGGTCCTTCTTGCTCAACTCCTTGAGCATGTTGGATAGGCAGGGAAGCTCCCACTCCTCTTGTTCCATAATAGCAGCCTTGAAAAATTTTCTCTCTATTTGCAACATGCTGCTCAAAAAGACCCTAGATCCTTCTTCAAATGTTTGCAGGAAATATGCATAAGGATCATGAAATGATACCTGGTTATGAATATTTGGCAAGCAGGCTTCAACCAGGACTACCTCTTCTTCCACTGGATCAAGGATAAGACCCTCTTGAAGAAGAGAATCTTCTTCATCTTCTGAACTAGAGGACTCATCATATATGGCAGTGTTGTCCTCCTGGAGCTCTGATATATTTTTCTCTGAGGTGCTAAGATCTGTGAGAAGATCTATGTGTTCTTGAGCAGGGGCTTGCTCGATTACTTCCTCTTTTTCAAGGGAAAGTTCTTTGCTTACATTCTGCTCAAGAATCTCTTCTTTGCTTTCCTCCTCATCTTCTGAAAAGAACAACTGCTGGTTTCCAATCTCACTGATGATCTGTGGTAAAGCAGAATGAAGATTCATATAATCTTCATCTTCTATTATACTGTCATAGCTCTCACCATCAGTGTCATAAATGGGCTGACTGGTTTCATTAATTCTTCGGAGTTGTTGGTCCTGATCTTCCTCCCACGGATCTGAGGATGATGATCCTGCAAGCTCGACTTCCCTTGGAAAACACTCATCATCAAACAGATCATAAAAAGGGAAAACATAACTGTAAGTAATGTCACCCTTCAAACCCATCAGATTCTCAGCAGGTCTTTCTTCATTCTGAACCATAGAGGAGTCTTCTGAATCTGAATCATCAAACTCATATAATTACTGAGCAGGAGCGTGTGTTCTATAGAAGGCCGCAGGGGTGGACTGCTGATTTAATATCCGCTCAACTTCTTCTTCTGTCAAAAGAGGGGTTTCCCTTTCATCATGGATAGAAGAACAGCAGTCATCTTTCTCTTGTATTAGCTGATTTGGAGGCTGGATGTTTTCTTGAGCCTCATCCTCCACACCAGATTCTGCCTCTTCTATATAGTCTTCTATTTCCTCAAGGCAGCTTTCCTTATTGGCCTTTGCTAATAGGTCCTGATGTTCTTTGGTCAGCATAACACAAGGCATAGGTAAGCAATCAGGCAGTTCCTGATCACTAACCTCCTCATCTTCTATAGATTCTTGAACATCATACATATCTTGCTCACCTTCTCGGTCTTGAGTCCGTTCTTGCTCTGAAAGATGCATAGGCTTCTCGAAATATTCATCATCTGTATTCATATTAGCCATGTGCATCTTTAGCATTTCACCAAACGTTTCTGTTAATTCAATTAATTGATCGCACAAGGCATCATACTTTGCGTCTCTGTCCATGTTTGAATTCATGCTTTTGCAAAGAAGGCTACTACTTCTCCTCAACCAGTTCAGTGTCCTTCACCAGTGGAGTCATTTGGTCTTTGGATCATAGGGAGTGTGGAGACACCAAGTGGATGAATTTTTCTTTTTGGAGTAGGCTACTGTCCACCATCAGCAATTAGGTAATGTCACCTTTCAGGAATAACCTCAAAACACAACAAAATCCAACCAGAGATTGACTGGGAGGGAGTTTACCAGATATGTCACCTCCGAAGAGGGTGAGATCCGGAGGCTACCTGGCCCTTCCCAGGCTTTGTCTAAGAGTATGAGGCACACAACAAATGGAGGCTGATTCAAGAAAGGGATGACTTTCTGCCAATCTAACCAGAGATTTGTGGGTTTGAATGCCTAGGGATGTTCAAAGTGTAATGCACTCAAGTTCCCCAGTGGAGTCGCCATTATGTTTGGGTTCCCATGTTTTGGCCAGATTGGCAAGACCAAAAGATGAGACAACATCAGAACCACTTTTGGGCCCTAGGATCTAGCCCTCCTGGACCCGGAGAGGGATCTCTCCAACAAAGCACAGAATGATGTATCTTTGAGAGCTCAAAATGAGATGTTAGGCTAGGTATGAAGCACAAAGTGGGGTTTTAAATGATTTGGTTGGTTGGTTGCTGGGTTGGTTAGGAGACCATAAACTGAGAAGGTAATGGGAGAAAAGGAACAAGGCAGCAGGATATTTCAGCAAAGGGGATAGGCTAAGAAAGTGCCATCCATTGGGCTATGGTGTCATGAAAGGTAATTACATGCAACAACTAGCCAAGGCTTCCACAGGGCAAGTCATATACACTAAAGGGTCCTTTAGATAGATGATGGGATGGAACATTAAGGAAAGAAGGTGGAAGAAGGAAAGACAACCAAATTTCTGTCTATAGATCAGGTAAGAAGTCATTTAACTCCAGACCTGCTTGGACATACTCAAAGGCAGCTCTCGAAGAGGGACAAAGGGGTTGCTTATAGATCGGACCAGAGGTCATTTAACTCCAGGTCTGCTTTAGCAACTCCAAGGGAAAAATAGAGATAAATTTGACAAAGAAACATCCAAGCAGCAAACCCCCAAGTTCATACATCAGCCAGCAAGCAATAACATCCACTGCACTGGTTAAACCACATGAATTCACTCTTAGATACACATAAAGCGGAAAACATTAAAGGTAGGGAGAGCAGGAACATAGGGCACCTAACAAGGGTGAATCCTATGCTATATTTCTGTTGCCTACCAGAAGAACATGAAACAGTATGCAAATGTAAATAACAGAGTTAAGAAAAACATCACCAATAGTAATAGACCAGGATCTGGTGAAATGTGCTTTGATTAATTGATGCAAAACTAGTCATGTACAATAAGCTCAATGGCTAATACAATCTAAACTTTCTCCCCAGCCTATTACATAAAAACTACTCTGTAACTCCCTCCCAAGACTGTTCTAACAGTCAAGCTGAATCCCTCTAACAGCAACAGCCAAACAACTGAACAAAAACAACCCTTACAATGTGTTCTTCTGGATTCTTCTAGGAGAAACAGAGCAGAAGAGGTAGGTGAAGAATTAAATGAAGAATTAAAGCTTAGAAGAGGTGGAGAGTTGTAACCCATTCTGCTTTAAATCTGTGTATTTACTTCTGGCACTCTGGCTGCAGTATTAATGCCATTCTCTGTTGACTGGACAAACTGGAGAAATAATGGTGCTAGGGTCTCCATACCGTGTAACAAATGCTCCTTGATGGTAAAGGACTGCTGAAAGGGCGTAAATCCTCCTTTGGGCACAATGTAGACTGAAAAGATGATGTGTACCGTGTCCTTTCGTGGAATAATTCTCTACTGATACGGAAACCCTGATAACATAATATCTTTGTGCATTGGACCGTCTAAGCGATCCACGGGGTCTTCAAATGTGTACTTTTGCCTTCTAAAAATCCCTGCAGAAGCTCCAAAGTCTTCTATTTCTTGCCTCGAGCTCTCTGTTGTTCCTATACTGCCTCTATCTGTGAGTTTCGAGCTTCAATGGCGCCAAAGGGTTGGTAGAGTTTAAACCTTACCCGTTGATGAATTTATGGCGCAAACACCTCCAGACATTCCTGTAACATCAGGCTCTGAATACAACCTCTGCACATGGTTTTCCTCGATCACCCTGTTACTATGATAGAGATCGTGCAGTATGGTGGCCATTAACCTTTGATAACCCTGCAAAACACACAAACTGTGAAGAAATCCATGGACGAGGGTGGCAGGTGATGTGGATGGATGAAACGGACGTGCAGGCGGGGACATGGTGAAAAAACGCAGTGAAGTAATGAAATATGGGAGGTGGATGCACAGCGAAAATAGTTTGCATGGGAAAACCACGTAAAAATGACTTCGGAAACAAAAATATGCAGTGAGACATGCGGGCATACGACAAGGACACATGGAGGTGACGTAGCGTGACTGGGGGATAGAAGAACAGTCAACAGTGGAGGACAAATCTGGGCCATCAATCCCAAAGGGAATCAACGGCGGAAAACACATCAGGGTGGACAGATAATGGACCAAGGGTACGGTGGGGATGGCTTATCCCGTGCGCAGTTTTGATGAATGACAACCCTTGGATAGGCTTCACCAGATCTGACGGCTCATAACAATTCCGTTGGGCGTTCTGTCTCGAAAATTAATGCGCGAAATGGGCGCTTTTCGAAATAGTACACTCGGACATGCGTCACCCAGCGTATGGAATCGCTGGGTCCGCGAGAAATACCGCCAGCTATGGATGGGTGGTGCGGAATGAAACCATCAGTTTTCACACAATGAACGCGGGCGCGGGGACCACCACGGGAAACAGTTCTGCTCCGTTGATTGGTTTTTGATCGGATAGCGGAGATGAACTACGGGGGGCCAAGGTGTACGGACACAAGACTTTTGAAGCGACCCCCCGTAGTGAATGGCAGCCGTTAGATTAAGTCTTCACCCATCTCGAGGAGTCAACTACGGGGGCACCAAGGTTTGACCCTACAGATAGCGTAAAGCCCCCCGCAGGGAAAATCTTTGGTCATGGCGCGGGGCTACGGGGAAGGGGGCTTAGGCCTATTATAAGATCGGAAGTAGGTTTTTATTCCATTTTCAATGAAATTTATGATTTTGGCCCATTTCCAAAGTGTTTTAAGGCCAGCCAAGGGTAACGATAGGGAGATGGAGGGGGCATTTGGGAAAACAAAGGGTTTGGGGATTTAGGGAGTTGATAAGGGGGGAAATAGAGGGGAACAAAGGCATTTTGATAGAAGGAGAAAAAAAGGGGAGAAAGGGACATTTTCAGGGGAAGAAGGGGAAAATGAAGGCCTTGAGCTAGGGAAACAACAGAGGGTATTTGTATAAGTTAAAGCACATAGAGACCTCAAGGATGATGTGTCTTCAAGGGAGATGCATTCCTTGAAGGTCTCCAAAATGACATAGCCCCCCAGCTTGCTTGTCAAGAATTTCATAGGGGGGGCTAACAACTGCATCCATAGGGACATGGCAAGTAAAACCCTCTAGGTTTCTTTGTAGAGAATGGAGAACTCTCCCTGGTACCTCTGTGACATCCTAAACTTCTCTTCAGCGACTCCTGTGCCTCGAGAATCCCTCAGGTATGACCGGTCCAAAATCTGTAACATGATCAATAAATTTGTAAGTCAAGTGTCAAAGCAAAAATATCTTGTTCATTTTCATATCTTTATTGAAAAATAAAATAAAATCACATAATCAAAATTCATTGTGTGATATTAACTATCACTCCCCACGCTGCACCGGGTGGTAAGGGAAAATCAACATCTCCCTTGAAATCCATGCTAGCATATGGATAATCTTCTACCAAAATGACCTATTCTCCCCACCACAGGAAGAAATCATCATCCCATGTAGTTTTGGGGACCTCGCCACCCCCTAGCCTCTTTATTAGATCGACCCATCCAGCTATCTGTGGATCCTGTACGCTACTGATAGAAGAGAAAATCTTGGGACGAAGTCCCAAAATCCTCTCAAAGAAGAATGTGCACAAAATGGTCCCATACTAAAATGTTTAGTCTTATTATTCTGAATGGAGGTTAATTGTTTCTTCAAATTTGTTAGCAATAATGTGCACCAATAATATAGAGTGGTCAGGCATTCCACTGCCAAACTCATGTTTCCTCGTGAGGCTTGTAGCAACGAAGCCAATTTGGCTACTCTGACAATGGTGAAAATCCTTACACATGTCTAATTGGGATCTGTGTCATGACCTTTTGAGTACCCTCAGCACAGTATATGCGAACATAATCTTTGACATTTAGCCTTCCTGTGGGCTTGCCTTGTAAAATTACTATTTTCCCTCTTCGAGAGAGTCCAGTTATGAAATAAATGTCTTCAATCTTGGTCCTTAATGGCATTTTATTGATCATGAAACAATCCTCCTCTGGGTCCCAGTAACTGAAAAGCATTTCGAGCAACCTAGTGTTTGTTTTCATATTTGGAATCTTAAAAAACTTGAGCAATCCACATCCCTAGAGTATATCCAAGGATAATTGGTCCTCCATGACCTCATTTTCAATTGTGATATGCTCCCTCTCTCTCCATCTAATGGTCATTCTGTATCAATTCATCAAAAACCCATTATAATTTCATTTAAAAAATTCTCTCTGTGCATACATGAGTTCCTTCCTACACAGTCGCATCTAGATGCATGTTCCAAATTATGAACCTGCGTATACGCAGAGGGTTTCAAAAAAAACATAAACCATATGGTGAAATTCATCAAAAATTACTTGAATTGACAATTAAATTGATTACTAAGCTGATTGAGAAGAAAACTTTGAAGATTTGGGCTGATTCGGCTGATAATTGGTCCAGTTCGAAGTTGGGAAATTTTTTCTCCATAGCTCTTTCACAAATTATTCAAGGCATAAATGACCAAATGTGAGTCAACAAGGCCTATTGATGCCCAAAATTAATTTTTTTTCACAATTTACTTGTTCAACGTTTTGTGTTTACCTTTTTAAATTGTTCACTACTTTATGACCTTTTGGATTGTAAGTGTTGGGATAGGTTTTTTTCAGGTCCATTTGATGATTTTTAGATGATTCCATCACTTCTTTGATTCCATGACCATTGACTTGGCATGACAGGTATTTTTTTTCAGAACTGGCATATAGGTTAGGGAATTCACTTTTCATTGCACTTATGCATACTAGCTTCCATATTGAAATCTTTCCATAGGGTTGACTCAATCATGTAATGATTATTAAACCATTTTCACTCGCCGACTTTTAAATCATGATATGATTGTAGATCCATCCATTATATGGGATTCTGAGTTAGATCCTCACTAGCATATGTCGACCATGCTGCAAACTGTGTAGGCTCGAGAGTCCTCTTTTGTCCCACCATCACTTATGTGATGAAGCTTCATTCTTCTTCTTCTTCACTATCTTTTCTGGCTTTATACCTTAGAGGATCCCATTTTGTTGTTGAGTTGTTTCGCTACATTATACATTGACCATTTTCATATCTTGGCCTTTAGTCGTCTTCGCTTGGACTCGTGTATAAGCCATCTTTTTTACCTTGCCTTTCTGCAAATTTAGCCATGAAATCACTTAGCCTCTATGACTCGACACCTTTTCCCATGGATGGAACATTCCTATGAGTGTCACTTACCAGTTGTGCCACCTTGCATTGAGCATAGGATTGTTCTTATCCCAGGAACTACTGCATCTGTTTATTGACACTCGTTCTATCCACTGTACTATAGCAATTATTTTATTCTTTTTCAGACTTTCAATATGAAAAGGAAAAAAAAAAAAATATCCCAAAAAGTGTGGGATCGGGACATTACTTCCACATTTGATGGCAGCTAAGAGTCAGTTGTGTCGCCCTTAAACAAAGCACAGAAAGCTAAGTCTTTTCTCCATTTTGGGATGGGTTTAGTTTGACTTAGGAGAAACCATAACCTTGTTATTGAGTCAGTATTTCCCCGGTTTGTTATCTCTTCCAATCATATGGAGGGTTTGTTCGTGCCTCCTACATGACTAACTTTTACATAGTTATCATATGCTTCCATAGTCAAAATGAGTTGTGATTTTGTTCAAGGAAAGTAGATCTGAGTCTACCTTTATGCGGGGTCTCTTGACTCCTTTTTCAGTCGACCATCTCTGGTCTGTCAAAGTCTTTTTCTATCACATCAACTATTTGGTCCTTTGCTCATGTTGGTTTCAGAAGGTCTCCATTGACTTCTTGCCGGAAGGTCGGTCTCTTATCGACTTTGACAAATTGCTTTGAGAGTAAACCTAGATCCACACCCTAGACCTATTTACATCATTGATAGGTGACCTTGTGGTCAACATTTGATAAACATCATGGGTCTTTGACTGAGTGGTTTCCCTTGTGTTTGACTTCAGCTTTCATTATCACACCTAGGATTTTTGTATTGCCTTGGTTTCCATTTGACACTATCGGTGAATTTCTCACCTCTTTGTCAGATTTAATTATTGGTTGGTTTAGGGGGTTTCTTTCGTGCGCTAGCTACATTTTGTGCATGCCAAAAACATACTTTGGGTTGGTTACTTCAATTTTTCTTTGTCTGATCCCTTCCAAATTTTGGCCTGTGGGTTACACTCATGCTAGATTGGTGTGTGATGCCTTAATGCCTTCCTTCCATCAGATATTTTCCCATCAAATCTGATGCATTTATCGAGGAATAAGGCATAGATTCCTTTTTTCAGTACCTTAGGTTTTTCAATCATTAGTGGAAGATTCCTTTGCTATCGACGGTAAGAATACATCAATGTCTCATGATTGGTAGATTATCTCAAGTGTTCGACTTCTACTCATTCATTCTCACTTGTTAGATTGTACTGGGGTACCTTGACTCTCATCATCATTATCGATGATTTGTCTCACATTTTTTAATGATATACATCAATGAATGGTAATTAAACGATTTCTCACATGGTCGATTTTAGCTCATTTATTCCCATTGTGTATAATTGTACCATAGTGATGAGTGAAGACCTTGGGTTTTCATCAGTATTCTTTGGTTCACTTTGATAACTCCTTTAGTTTCATGCCAGTGTCACCATCCACCCTTATATGTTGTAGTTCATCACAACAATATTCTATATGTTGGCACCCGAGTTGCGTGTAGTACCACTTTTTCCACCACTTATGATTTGGTACTTGGAGATTCAGTTGTGACTTCAGTGATAAAATGTCTTTGCAACATAATTTATCAGTCTTCTATATGTGATACTTGGACATGATTTTGGTATGTACTTCCGGGCAGTGATCAGATGATTCACTATGTAATCTACAATTTCTTCTATACTTGTATATATATTGGATCCGGTTCATACTTGTTATGCATACATTATTTTATTTCATTGGTTTTTGGCAAGTTGAAATTTGGTGAAGTCCTCTCAAGTCCTCACAAGATTCTTTCTTATTCACATAATACATTTCACCCATCATGTACCCCTTTTGACCTCATATATTAGGGGGCATATGTTATAGCATAATTTATGACCTTTATATATTCGATGATCTATGTATTGGCCATGGGCAACCCTTTCCATTCAGACTTGGTCATTTTCTTAAAAAACAATATTTTGAATTCCATGTGCAACTCTACCGTGTCTTATATGTGTGCAGACACGGGTTGCTCATATCTAACCTGCGTATACAATTTAAAATATTAAAAAATATATAAGCTCCATATTAATTGGGTGGGGTTTACAGGTTTTACCTAAAGACCACTTATACCAACCCAAAGCCAAACGGTTTCCCAACTGAAAAACTGATTTGAGGAAGTATAAATACATCTCATTGTGAAGGCCTATGGGAGGAGAGATAATGCTATTGATACTAATAGCCTGTTATAGCCCAGATCAAGTCTGATTATCCATGTGCCTCCTGCACTTCCCAGGTTCAAGAAACCCATGTTTCCTTGTGATGTTCACCTCCTTTATGTGACATCCTTTGTGCACCTTTTATGGAAGAATATTGTTGAGGCTTGGGCTGGATAGATCCAGAGGATGGTTTCCCTTGGAGCCATGGCTGATTTCAGGTGATATTTCCACTTTATTTTTACATACATCAATAAAATAAGCTTTGTCCCATTCCTGATGTCATGGTCTTATATGTTTCATATACATGTTAATGATCTTGCAATCGTTATTTCATGTTATCTTTTATGAGTTTATATGATCTAACATACTAACATTTAAGATATCTATGTTATACAACTATTCGATGTGCTTTGTATTGAGTGAGTTGCAGGTCTTGAAGCGCGAGGAGAAGCATAGGGTTTCCACCTTATGGGAACGACCACAAACGTAGGACATACAGGAAAGGTCGCCTATCCCTAGTTTACTAGTTTAAGAATTAGGAATTTTAATTTGATTGCTTCTTGTGATTGTATGCCTTCCACTCTGTTAGGTCCCTCAACCCAGACCTTAGGGTAGTTTTTCCTGCAAAAGTTGGCAGAATTTTTTCCTAAATATATAATTAAGCGTTCAAGTTACAAATTAGAGAGAAAAAAAAAACCAATAATCAACAAAAAAAATTTGCCTCCAAACAAAACGTATGTGGATGTTATCTTTTTTAATATACCTTCCACCTCGGTGCTAGCTCATTGAGAGTTATAGCAAAGCATATTAAATTGTATCTAGTGGGATTATTTGGGGGTTTTCTCCTTTCCCATAGTAAGACAGACACATATGATGAATCATCACCCTTGGACTTTGAAGCAACATAAATATTTATGTAAAACAAGCTTTCCTGCCACTTCCCAAACAATGTCTATACTATATTCGCAATCCTATTCTGAACCAACCCTTGAACCTAAAAAACAGACCTAGAAATATTCATATCAAATGAATTCCAAATCTACACTATTGAAGGCTTTTAAAATACACCAATTGAAATTAATTAGGTACATGATGAACTAATTGCTATTGGAATATGTACGTGATAAACACTTACCTGATGAGGGTTGCGATCAATTATAGATTGCTCCTTGTATTTCTGTTTACAAGAGTATTCCTGATTTCCCTATATATGCATTGTTCCATAGTGATCACAGCACAGTTTCACCAATATTAGATTATATATAGACATTGTAACTTGCAAGAAACTAAAACTCATGAAATTATTCAATCAACCCAAGAGAGGAAACCATGAGCAAAGTTCAAACTACTATGAAATCCAAGCTCTCTTATGAGAAATATCAAGTACCTTACTCCATTGAAATACCTCACCATCATCAAATTCCAGCATGAGAACTCCAACAGGATCTAGCTGAATTGAATGACCCCAAAACTTTCTCTTTAAATTAATATCTACCCAAAATTTCCACCCTCTACCTTCACAGTGGCATGCAACAATCATGGGATAATGACTAACCTGTATTTATATAAATACATATGTTTAAAACACATGAAATTGCACTAAGTAGCATATACTATTATTGGTTCAGGCTACCAAGGGGCGTATTTTCCATCATTTTTGCGTTAAAATAAACTACTACTACTAAACTATTGTTCCTCTCAGCTCTTAGGGGGTGGCCACAAGGAAGAAATGAAGCAATTCTGATTGAAATTGTTGCAACCTTAGGGAGTGACCACTAGAAAAAATGAAGCAATTATAACTGCAATTGTTCCAGCCAAAAGAATTATTTTCGAGAAAGGGTGAATTAAACACGTCTCAACCATGCAAGCCATCAAAGTCGAAGTCATTTTCCTCAACATGATGTTTATTTTTTTAATATATTTAAATTAAAATTAAAAAAGTGAATAAAATAAAATAATATAAAAAGTTAAATAAGAAATAAAAAAAAATTGCACTGCCAAGTGGGACTTGCATGAAGGCCAAGTGCCCCTTCTATATCCAAATTCTTCATTTTGCTCTCAGGATCCCGCTCAGATCTGGCTATCCCCCAAGCTAATTTTTTCGTTGTCCGCCACCCATGCACCAATCCTTATAGTAGACAAGACTTCAGTCATTCGGTTTGATACAGTGAAGGAGTACTCTGTTGGTTTTACGCTACGCCCCGGTGCATGATTCAAGTATTCCTTCTCAATGAGGCATCATCTATCACTATAAAAATTTGAGATCCCTCGAGTCATTTTCTATGAGTTATAGGAAATTGCGCTCGTGTCAGCTTCTAGTGTGGTAGTGTTTGCGTCATTCGGTTGGTAGAGTTTTCTTTACAATGGAGTACTAAATGTATTCGGATCTTGGCCAGAATTGTCAAATAAAAAGAATTATATTCAAGTGAGTATCCAGTGAATGTTGGCTGACTATATGTAAGCTTATCCAAAAGACTATTATAGTTTTTGGTGAAGTTGTGCTGTGTGGGGCATAAGTGAGTCATCGTCATAAGATTAGTTCTTCAGGTGGGTAGCATCATATCTATTATAGATTCATCCAATAAAACAAACGAGCTTTTTCATGAGGATCAAGGGCTGAGGAAGTATGCTGACACATTCTAACATCCTTAGTATGGGTTGGTAGGTTTCATACATTTACATTTTTTTAGTCTCCCATCCAAGAACACATGATCATGAGGACAAATTAGAGGTGTATGTATGCCAACACACCCTGGTTTAGGTTGGGGAATCTCTGGGCATTCCATAAAACAAACCATGAGATTGAGTTGATGGGATTTAGGGAAAGGAACAGACAAGGGGAGTTGAATCTCAGATCATGCTGAAGATGAGCTATTGCTTGGTTCATGATTGGGGTTGGCTGAGGGCTTGAGCTTGTGGGTTTACCTTGGAATGCGGGAATATTCATGCTCAATTTAAGGTCATGATGAATGCTTGGTTGATGAGGGCTACTTCAGACAGTCTTATGCTTTTGGAGTTAGATCTGAAAACATGATCAGATTAGTGATCTCTTTGCTCTTTTTAAAATGACAAATAATGTTCCACCATGATACACACTACCTTTTTTTTACTTTTTCTTTGTCAAACTCTATTTTATTTTCATTCGATTTCTTAAGAAGCTCAAATATATTCTTAATCCATTCATTTATAGCCTCATCCATGGTGAAAGCGTCAATTCGTGTACCTTATATTTTCCATATCTCATCAAACATTGGCTCGATGCTCCTTACGGGATCTATAATGCCACATATTGGTTGAAGAAAAATACCATATTCATGTGGCGAATAATTTTGTTGATTACCAATACATTTCCCACTTACTAAAGCTACCATGGAAAATCATTGACCAATGTACAAACATAAAAGGAACAAGGAAATTCATGTTCTCCAACATCTAAAGTGTGAGCTCAATCTGAAGCAAAGGAACCAATTTTAGATGCTTGTCCAGTTCTGAAACCTTTTGATTGATCTGGTTGCTTATTCGATAACTAGAAATAACATCAATTCTTGGTATATTTTTCTCCATTGCAGATGCCTCTGTGTGAAGCTCCTGCAACATAAAGACCCAATTATTAAGAGCCGATTTAGTGAAAATTCTTTTCTCATTGTTCGATTTTCCGATGTATTCCTCCAACTGAGTGATGAGAGTCTCATGGATTTTTATCTTAGCTTGTAGAGATTCACGTTTTCCTTGCAGCTAATCACAAAGGTGATGTAATAATTTCATCCATTGACATGCTGATGATCATGCCCATAATGATACTGGTAATTGCATAGCCTAAATGGAGATAAACCATGATTTCCTTGGTAATGTCTCTCCTCTTCAGAATAGTAAAAGGTGAAGCACTCCAAAAATACTAATGTAGTACAAAATCCAATCATAGAGGTAACAGAAAATTAGTTACATAATAATTCCATTAAAACCCTAAGTCTGTGGCTATTAATTTCTATGCAAAATATAATTGCATTTCAATAACTTAAATTTATTGTTTAAATGCTATATATAAATTTTTTTTTACATGCTATATGTAATTTCATTTGAATAACTTAAATTTGTTGTTTACCTGCTATATTTTTCTCCATAATGGCAGGAAAAAGGATCCTGAGTGAATAGAGAAGATGAGTGAACAACAGATAATACCTTATTGACTTCTCTTATAATCTTATTTCCTAATGAACCAAAAATATACGGTATTAATGGAGCGAAGGAAGGATTGCAAATAGTGGGAGCTAGATGGATGTTTAGTGAAAGTGAAATCGCTATGCCTTCACATAGGTTTGTCAAGACTGCTCTGGGCTCTTCATGTTTTTGTCCAACTAGGTCTTAAGATGTATAGGCTGTATGGTAACACATCACTAAAGGCACGAAGTGGGTATTTTGGTATGTCTCCTGCTTGCAGGATTTGTGGCTTATTGAAGAAGAAAGGTTGTATGATCATTCGAGAGTGAATACATAACACCTTGCCTCACGAGAAAAAGCAAGCTTTTGTCCACTGTCATCACTTTCCCTTTGGGCCGACAATACAAGTAAAGCAAACATTGTAAGAGCCCTCCTGTTTTGATGACCTACCAGGTTTATAACTCCAAAATAGGTAGCTCTAAAACATTAGGCTACACTACAAGTCTCAAGAAAGAGACTTCAACCCTTCCTTCCAAATCAATTTCAATAAAAACCACACTCATATCAGCTATAAATAAACATGGAAGGATCAGTTTTCAATTTTTTTCACTAACGGGATACCTAAGGGTGATTAAGGGAACACAAGATCACGTCAACACTTTTTTCCTTAAAATCCATGTGCTCATTTAGCTTCAATATCGCTTGATGTATGAGAACGTTGGAGGTGCGAATAAGAATCCATCTATTGGAACAAGAACCAAATTCTGGAACAGGAACAAAACTGGGGAACATGAAATGTATTTTGGAATCCTCAATATGTTGTGGGATCTCTTTACTATCTTCAAAATTAGGCTACTATAATCTCTGTTCGGATCCTATTTTTTTGACTTCTAGAATCACCTATGATAGTCGTAGCATTGAGGCTTGACTCAACATATACTCCTCTTCACGCTTCTAGTCCATTTAAATAATTCAACACTTCCACTTGACATCGATTTCACCATTTGATTTCATTCCATGAGGTTATAATCCTATTCTCACAAGATTCATCAAGATAAATTAATAACCACACAATTAGCATCGAACCTCGGTAAGCTGTAAATACAATGGTTTTTCCAGACTCTATTTCCTCCGAGCATTCTGAGGACAGATTCAAACCACATGACCGCTTCCAATCCTTAAGTACAACATCAATTATGACTACACTCGCTTTGTAGCTTAACGCGTACACTTAGACACTAATAACTATTGGAAATTACATCAATATATAGAATTGTTATCTTCGTAAAGAAATTTCTATACCTCTGAGACTGATCTGATTCCACGACCTCAACAAACAGTGTTTCCATGCCTTTTGCATTGACAATTCCAACATACTATAAAGTAGCAGAACCCTGTCGAGGAAAGGAAACATCAGAGATGATCATCAGCCCTTGGTCAAAGATTCACATTGACAAGCGTGATAATATTCTTGGTGAAGTAGAACATTTGACCAACATTGTCCCCTTCTACTTGTCCTGCAAAATAAATACACCTGCACAAAACTCTTCCTTTCTTGTCTAAAATCCTCAAGGATTTACGTCACTCATATGATAGATTCATTTTAATCCATCATCGATTCCAGATAGGCATACAAACTGGAATTCATCAATTAATATTCACAGAGACAATGAAAAACTTCCATTCATTAATCAAACTGTATACACTACTTGCAACCCTAGTTTAATTCATGTCTCTTGCCATGGCATAATTTTCTTTAGTTTAAGTGGCCCTCCCTAATGCTTTTGAGGCTTACACATATATAAAAAGGATTCTGCAACCAATTCTAGCTCAGATCCACAATCTACCACTACAAGAAAAATGTCCTCTAGCAGAGGTTATAAAGGAGGTTTTTAGTGTTATAAAATTGGCCAAAATTGTCAAAAAAAAATAAAATCTACAACATCCATATAAGGTTACAGAGCTTTTGGCGGAGCTTTTAACGAAAATTCAATGCAACTAAAAAAACTGGGTGGTCAGAGGTTATTACGGATGTTTTTTCATCGGTGCACTACTAAGGTTTCAACACACCAATGTGTGTCATCTAGAAGGTGGCCCGAGGTGGTCAAAGGTGCATGCACCGGGCCATCAAGGTATAAAACCGCACTGACCGCAGTGTTGGTGATACAACACACAAGGTCATTCTAATTGGTCTTGGGATTTGTGCAGTGCCCATAGGTCTTCTCAACGTATCGATCCATAGATTTATAGTACACACCGGTGCCCCGTATCATACAAACGCACCGAGATTTATAATTGTTATTGGTATTTCTGCAGTGCACATAGGTCGTACAAATGCACTGGTGTGTAGTCTCACATAAACGCACCGGTGCATAGTATCACACAAATGCACTGAGATTTTTAATAGGTTTTGGTATTTTTTCGGTGCCCATAGGTTGTAGAAACACACCGGTGTGCTACAACATACAAACGCACCAGTGTATAGTAGCTGACATGCATCGGTGTTCATTTTGTATTTTTTAGAAACATCGACCTGTGACAATGCAATTATTGTGATTTTTTAAAATTCATTATTCATCAAAAGTTGACACATCTTATAACAATATTCATATTAATTAAATTTTTATTAATGCATTTGAATGTGATGTTTGGATTAATTTGTTATATCATATCATAATTATTGTGATTTTTTAAAATTCATTATTCATCAAAAGTCGACACATATATATCTTATAACAGTATTCATATGAATTAAATTTTTATTAGTGCATTTGAATGTGATGTTTGGATTAATTTATTATATCATATCATCAAATTTCACATCTCTTCATTATAATATTTAATCATCCATAAATTTAATCAGTGGTGTTACATTTCACAGCGATAATGGAGAACGCAGTAGAATAAATTAAAACACACACACACACACAAATATATATATAATACAGTCTTTGTCATACAAAATGGGACAGATATTGGTATCCATTTATCTTTCAATTAGGATATTATGTCCATTACATTAAACAAAATGTCTGATTTCACAATCAAATATTTCAAAAAATATAACGCCTTGCTTTGATATCCAAACATAGTGATCATCATTCTTTGCTTGAAATGTTGTCACTGCTAGAGCTACTTCCATGACTTGGGTTATTTTCAGGAATGCTTTGTTCACGGTGTTGATTGTTTTCTTCTTCTTCACCTTCCATCTACAAACATAAAAATAAATTGTAATGAATGTATATACATTGGTGAGAATAATGAGAATGGCAATATTAAATAATATACAACAATGTAAATCGAAAAGAAATGACGTACCATAGAAACAAATGACTCATAAACTATACACATTCTTTCAAAACCATGTACCATGTCATATTTCAAGATTTCATCTGTTGGCGCAGTTCCATACTTTGTTTCCTGCAAGTTTTATACCCCATAACAAATCATATATTTAATATAAAATATTTTTTGGTTTTATAAATCAAGCAAAATTTTAATAAACCCCCCAAATTTATATTTATAATAAATGGATGAATCCCCATGGTATATAGAAAAATTTATAGGCTATTTTTTCATTAATATAATATAAATATAATTTTTTGGCGAATCTTTCACTAAATTATAATTTGTTCTTAAATATTGGCGAATTTTTCACTAGGTTATAAAGTATTGAAAATTATTGATTAATCTTCTAAAAAATTAGAAAACATTGTAAAATATTAGTGATTAGTTACCAATGTATAGAAACATATTAATAATAAGAAAAATATTTATTTAAAAACTATGATATACAATTTTCCATGTTTTGGAAAAGAAAATACATTGGTAATGTTGCTCTAGGTTCTTGTTATACACTATTGAAAACATTTTTGCATGTTTTTATTATGTTTTACCACAAATGTCTTATCACATCCTAAGTGGAAATTAATTGGAAAGGCATCCCCAAAGGCATGTGATGTAGAACCAAATAAATTCTTTTGCTCAAACTTGGTATTTATGCATCTAGATAACCCTACCCTATTCTATGTAATTCATATTGTGAGTTTGCTCAAAACCTACTCCAGATGAGGTCACAGATATTGTGAGTTTACTCAAACCCTACAGAGATGTGGAAGAAAAGAGTTTTTTATTTATTTCAAAACATTCACTGCAGCAAGAGACAGAATGAACAAAAAATTTCCATGTAGGAGTCCTCTCAATATGAGAAGGAAATCACGAAGCTCTCTTTGGGGCCACCCTACACCCCTTCAACCCCTAGTAAAATCTACTTTATTTGTTTATGTTTTTCAATAATTTTAACTATTTTCCTAAAAAATTCTTATTTTGTGGCTTTGTCTATGTTCAACCCCAACCTGCAACATTATTTGCAAGACTTCCATGAATATAGCTACATTTTTATCTCAAGTAAGTAGATTATCGATTCTCAATTTCTATGATTTGGATATTAATAGGGAAATATTTTGTTAAATGCATAAGAAAGAAATCGAAGTTTTTTTCAAAGGGATTTGAGCATAGCTCATTTCAAGTTTCGAAATGTTCTCGAAATTTTGATGGATCTGCACAAAGTTAAATAGTTAACAATTAACTTTGTTCAAATCTATTGGATTACCAGAATATTGAGAAAACTACAATTAAAATGAAAATCCAAGTCAAAAAATTGGCTAGGCTATTTCTTCTTTATTAGATTTCCAACCTATTCAAGAATTGCAATGAGACTTCAGTGTTAAAAGTTAAATCAAATATTTTCTTTTGTTACATAATTTCCCTCTTCAGCTGTCAAATATTACATTTACATCCAAATTGCTTTGCTTTTATTATTGATTTCAAACATATATGCACATGAGTTTTCCCCATTCAACAACCAATTTTCAAACTTTTCAAATATGTTTCTCATATTCTAGTTTTCAAAGTTCTAAAATTCGTTGTTCAAATTCTAATTTAAGTTACATTTTATTTAATAAGAAGGGACTACCAATTTCAACGGAATATGAAAAGAGGGGAGACTTGCTCGAATTGTTCCCTCTGCACCCAGATGGTAACCTAAGGCCACCAATGCTAAGAAGAAAGGGAGGTGATGGATAACTCACTCTTCTTACTGTAGATATTCAGATACAAGGAAGGTGGTGAAGACTCAGATAATTAAAGTTGTCTCATTTTTACCTTATTCAGTGAATCTTTAGTATGTGGCTATTAAGATATTATGTATTATCATATATCTCTTGTGTAATTGGACAACTACATTACTGAATTGATGCCTACATTTGATTCTGTAATAACTTAGATCTCTTGTGTAACTCAACAACTTCGTTACTGAGTTTAGGCCTACGTTTGATCCTACAGTAATTGGGAAGTTTTGTATGCACCCTTGAAACGCTTGTCAAGTAATTATTTTAAATTTAATAATGTGTCAATATGAATGATAAGACTATCGTTGGATTTGGAAGATTATTTCTTAAAAATTCATGCTTCTTAATGTAATAACCTCTAAAATTATTAGTAACAGATTTTACAATGGTATTGGATGTTTTTTATTGGAAGAAAAATGTCGGATTCCCTCCCATGTTGGTTATCAAATTAGGTAGAAGTGGTGAAAACCTCAAATAGGGTTAGTTTTTTGAAACTCAATGTTCTTTTGTGATTGTATTATTTTGTTTTTTTATAGGATTAAGGTTATGTGTTAAAGTTATTATATTTTCTTTACAAATTTTATTAGAATTGGTTAAAATATTTTTATTTTTTTTTTGAAATTTTTAGATAACTTTATGTGTGGGATTGAGGTCATATTTTATTTGAATTAAAAGTAACCCGTGTGTTAATTAGAACCCATAATTGTTTTTGTTTGTTTTTTAATTATTTGTGATAAAATTACTTTTTAGTTTTTGAGTAATTTTTTTGGAATTGTAGAATCTATCTTTCTATGTTTTTAAAGATACATTTCAAGAAATGAAAAATAGCTAGAATTGCATTTCATAATTTTTATAAAAAAAATACATATGTAGAATCATTATTTCCTTATTTCAAAGGAAATGTTTTCATAATTTTCATTAAAAAAAATAAAAATATAAAAATAATTACAGATTATTTACTTCTCAAAGAAAATGTTTTCATACTTAATTAAAATAAATGAATAAGAAAGTAAAAAAAAGTTAATAACACCACCTAGACTTATTCCAAAATTGTGAAGGCTGTAAATTGTGAAGGTTTAAAATCTCTAGCTTTAGGGGTTAAATTTGACAGGTACTCCTACCCATCATAGAACTTTTTTATGATGATCTCAATTTTAAACAACCCTTCATATCACTTTTAGCATTTCCTTTTACGAATTTCATCTAAGTTAAAAGTAAAAAAAATACAATGTATACCTGCAAATATAGAAGCCAACACAGTTAAACTTTGAAGAGATTAGGGTGAAAAATAACGTGCCATTGCTAAAAATATATTTCCGAAGTTTCATTTATAATTATATTTATTTTTCAAAAAATATAATATTTTAGTTTAAATTTCAATAAGATTTTGCTAAAATGATGTTTAACTTGTTGATATTAGATATTGTCAATAAAGGTATTCAAATGAAAGTAAAGGTCAATTGAACTTACTGAAGTTAAGATGAATCCTTTCCCAGAGAAGAGTCTGCTACTCATGAGACTCAGTTAAAGGAGGAGTCTCGCCTTGCACGAATTCCATGGAGGAGGGAAAATATTCCATGAAATTGAACATTATGAGAAGATTACAAGAAGATTTTGTTACATCATCTTCAAATTCACACAATATATACTGTCAATTGCCCTGTTATCTTTAAATTTCTATTTTGATGGGGCAATAAATTGTTTACCACTCCTAATAATATTTTAAAATAAAATGTATAACATAAAAAACATACCCACTTCTAAAGCCTCATCTAGGAATGTATAACATAAAAATACATGCCCACTTCTAAAGCATCATCTAGTTTTACAAAATGTGGCTAGTGTAAATCCAGTTTAACTTTGGATGCACCAAACCTCAAAAGGGTTGAAATTTATTTTCACTCAGTGAAAATAGATTTGCGTCACAAGCTATTTGATATCTGATATCTCTCTCTCTACTTGGTAGATCCTAAGTTAAGATGGATCTAGGTTGGTTTAATTTTACCCTTTAAATATGTTATGTTCCACATGAATACCATGGGTTCCCATACCACATGACAATACCATGAAATTATTTTTATTTTGATAAAGTTAAATTATTTTCACATAGTGTGATTTTTATTTTTACCTCGATCCATCTTAAATTAAGAGATTTACTTTTTTTACCCTCTCCCTTAAAATAAGGTGGGCTAATCTCGAGACCTAATTTTTTTATAAAATAAATTTGAGGCGATTTGAATATAAATTTATTTTTTTTACCCTCTCCCTTAAAATAAGGTGGGCTAACCTCCAGACATAATTTTTTTTATAAAATAAATTCAGGGTGATTTGAAATAATATACTATGATACAAAAAATGCGCCCAATAAAAATTTAAAACCCTTTAATTTCACGCATGGGTGAAAATTCGCCCCTAAAATTTTCTATGCTATTAATTATAGAAGGAGATAAGTAAAACAAGATCGATAGATGCTTGCAAATTCCACAATTAATTTATGATATGCCAACATATACTCACAACCCATATTTAACCCAATTTCAATCAATTTGTCCGATGGTTCTTCTTTGTATGTTAGCACCTGTTTGAAGACATTCAATGATGATTTTTTTAAAACAACTTAAAAAATACAAAAAATCAAATCTAGTTAAGTTGTTATAAGGAAGTAACAATTACTCACAAACTTAGATATCAACCCTTTTCTTCCTTGTCGTCGTATTTTATGTGCTGAATGGGTTCCATTTTCTTTTGTTTTCTGCAAGAAAATACTTGAAAATTAATATTTAATGCTAAATTGTTTATTTATTGTACCTAATGATCGAAAAATTCAATGATTACATATTCATTTGAAGCACGTTGTTGTTGAGATGGCTCCTCCTGCGATGCAATTTTTTCCATTTCTTTGACCATCTCCTTGTACACCTTTTTGGACATTCCTACTGGCATATTTCTGATATCATCTCTTTCATATTTTGAGATTTTCATAATCTTCCTGAAAATGTAACATGACAATAAATTATTTAATTTTTATATTGATATATGAAAAGTAAATATATAAAAAATGATATTTATAAATAATTCTAGACAAACATTTAAAGGAATATTACTTTTTCTTTCCTTCTTTTTTGTTGTTGTACATTTTTTCTATTAAAAGTCTGACATGTCTCTTGACCAATTATCTGGAAACTCTTCCTATAGTTTAGATAAAATTTGGTTCTTGGAATCATTGGATTTATTTTTGTATTGTAAGTGGAAAAAATGTCTATACATTCATTCCACTAGATCCCTCAAACTTTTGTAAAACTTTTTCCCCCTTTCGTTAGCGTCTAGCACCAATTCAAATGAGCTAAGGAGCAATTCATTTTCATCTGCATGTTCTATTTTTTTTATTTTCTTAGAACAACATTCATTTTCTGAGTTGTTGGTCCTTGTAGAACATTAAACAGATGTGAATTAATAGATTGTTTGACACATGTTATCTAATAATTTTAAGTATATTTTAATGAAAAAAAAAAAAAAAAAAAACTCATATTGGATCGATAGTATTTTTTCATTCACCTGATTCATCCTTTTGCAATTTTTCAATTAAGCTTTTATGCTCTTCTGGTCCTAGATCAGAAATAATCTTATTGAGCTTTGTCATTTTGTGGCTCATGATACACAGTAAACAATACATATTAGTTAAACTGACATATAGTTCAAAAATAATATTTTTTGTAAAGAATTTACAAAGAACTTGTCTTTTTTGCTTTTCTTGATGTGTTATCAGTATTTTTGTTACTTGATCTCTTATCAGTCATTTCTTTATCAACCTGAAACCTGTACCATATCATTCATTAATATATTTATAAGTAAACTATCGATTTTTCAGGTAAAAAAAAAATCTCAAGAAATCGGTGTGCCATTCATGGTGTACGTACCGACGTCTGTGCATGGGGGTTTTATAAATGCACCACACAAACAGTATAATAGACCCTACGGTGCTCTATGTCAACAAGGATCACTGGTGCGCACATGTTAACCACTGCACCAATTAATACAGAGCAAATAATAAAAATCTTCAAGTGTTAGTTTGTGTAGCATAAACACCCCGCGCAAAAAAGGGACCACCACATGGTGTTCTCTATCAACTAGGAGACCCGGTGTAGTGCGTTATATGTTACATGGTGCACCGATTAACACAATAAAACATTCTTTTTCAAAATAGAATGTTCATGGTGCACCATAATGAAATAGTGCACGATGCCCTATTTTACATATGGTGCACTGATTAAAAAAAAAATGTTTTTAAATTTTTTATTACACAGTGCTTTCGCAGTGCGCTGAGATAATACAACACACTGGCGCACTATGTTACGCAGGGCACAATGGTAATTTTTTTATTTTTTTTCAAAAATTGACGCAAGGGCGAGATTCGACTATGCAAGTTGTCCCATGGGTTGGATGTCATAGGCCTATTAGTATAGCAATACAAACCCTATAAATCTAAAATGAAAAGCCCTAATTTTGAAATCACAAAAACAGGGAGGAGAAAGGGCGGAAACAAAAAGAATGAAGAGTTTAGGGTAAAAATGAGAATTTATTTATTTAATTTTTTTTAAATAAAAAACAAATTGAATTTTTTTTCTTACTTCGTAAAAAAACTACAGAAATAGTAAAAAAATAATCAAATTTAATCACGAGATCGTTTGAAATTCTATGCTACAGGGTTTGAATCACCAGAGGTTTGGAATTCTGATTGTCTGAACACTTCTATTCAAACATACTTCACTGCTCCACATTGCTCTCTTGCTTCAGGTATGTCACTTGCGAATCTCTGGCTGAAATATTTTGCAAAATTAGTGAAATAATGAAAAGTGTTTAGTATTTATAGAATTGTTTTATGAAATTAGATTTTAGAAAATATTTTGTCGCCCATTATTCAATTTACAGTTTTTTTTTCACTTAAATAAAATAGAGTTGTGCTTTTTTTATTTGTGATTACTCGTCACCGGTGCGTCCTTTAGTAACATGGCACTGGTGTGCAGTAACTAAAACGCACCGGTGCGGTTATATGTACATTAGCACTGACTACAAGAAGTCCATTTTTAAGGCACCAAAATTACTTTTAGGTGTGTACACCAAAATTTAGTGAAATCCAACCATAGAAATTGAGAATTATAATTTTGTTTATTCTTGAGAGTTAGAATTTGAATTATAATTGGATAAATTCTTGATGGAAATAACTATTCTTCCAATGCATTTTGTTTATTGCAGGACGTCCCCACTGATTATGTGGACAGAATGCAATGTGGGGCGTGTGAAGATGGAATACTACAGGGCCCAAGTGGGAAATTGTGGCATGTGAACCTGTGCTATGCTAAGCCATGGGCAGTTTTCACAAATGGTTGGGAAAGTTTTGTTTCTGAGCAGTTTATTGAAGTTGGAGATATTTTAGTTTTTAGACATGTTGGAAATGTACATTTTGCTGTGAAAATATTTAGGCCATTTCTTTTCAAAAATACATCTCTTCTTCTTTCATAAAAAGAAACTTGAACCTTTCCACAACCCGCAACAAGAAAAGGTGCCAACAAGAGCCTCTGACATGCATATCTATTTCTGATATGCATATCTATTTCTTCTGTTGAGGTCTCGAAGGAATTGATTATGGCTAGTCTACTTCGCTGAGGAATCTGCGTGAATTTTCTTTGGTTCTATCGAAGGGTGTAGTTACTAATAGATACATGATTATAATCTCCCTCTAACCCTCATTAAATTGCAGAATATGGATAAAACTCCATAGAAATGCGTATCATTTGCGTAAAATGCCTCGAAAAACATAATGGAGTGTTTTATTTTTTTAAAGTTGTGTGTTATTATGGTGAAATAAATTATTATTTCCCTTTTGTGCTAATATGGTGAAGAAATGGAATAGTGCTCAAGTATATAACAACAGTCTTCAATCATATTCTCAAAATATATGGTTTCTTTGTTAAATGCATAACTACAAGATTCGGTCATATCACTACTAGGAAAAATTCAACTGAAATACCAATACGGCGGGGTTGGTACTGTCTACTGTCCCATGAACCCAAAAACCCCACAAAAAATCTCAAAAACCTTTTAATAAAATGAAAAATCGTCCATTTTTTTTTTGTCTATTCCATTCTTGACACTCGAATTCTTCTAAAATCTGTTCATGGAATTACCATCCATAAGAGGCAACGCAATGGTAATATACTCAAATTCTTCTAAAATATGTTCAATGGAATTAGTACATGTGAAATGGTACATGTGTTATTTCATCAATATTAATACATTTTAAGATGGGTTTTTATAAAGAAGAGGACTTGATTACCTTATACCTTATAAGACTTTTTTTTTTTTTCAAAACATTATAATATGTATTTTGAATTAATATTAAAATCAATATTTCACTTGATAATTTTCAATTATGTTATCTCAATTTTACATATATACAATTACAATTACAATCATTTCACAATAAATTAAATATTACAACTACAATTAAAATTTTACGAATATTTTACATACAATTACTATTAAAATTAAAATTACAAGTACAATTACAATTTTATAATTTTGTATACAATTAGAATTACAATTACAATTTTAAAATTTGTCATATATACAATTACAATTACAATCATTTCACACTAAATTAAATATTACAATTACAATTAAAATTTTACAAATATTTTACATACAATTACAATTACAATCATTTCACACTAAATTAAATATTACAATTAAAATTAAAATTTTACAAATACTTTACATACAATTACAATTACAAATACAAATACAATTTCACAATTTTACATACAATTAAAATTAAAATTTCAATTACAATCACGACATAATATTTAATAAATATCATGGTCATTTAATATTAAATTAATTAATAAACATCACGATCATGATAACCATCGTACAAACATCATATTCGACTAAAAAACACATTCAAATTCACTAACATCATTGTGATCATGATCATCTAACAAAACACAATTAGAATTGTATAACATCATCACAAGAGCCCTAAGGGTTAGCTCAATCGGTTGAGTCCCCGATGTTAAGTACTTTTCTGGTTGGGAGGTCACAGGATCAAATCTTCTTGACACCCATGGGGTTAGGCCTCGTGTGTAAGGTTGGTGATTTAGATCCCCTCGAGAGGGTCTATCAAGATTTTCAGACCGTGGATGTAATTGGGTTCATGTGTGCGGGCACATGGATTCGTGAACCACTTGTAAAAAAAAAACATCATCACAACACAAACATAAAGTATACATCTCATGTAAAATAATTGTTATCACATACACATCTATCTGCAAGCTGCACATTAAATGAACATATCTAACATGACCTAACAATATACACCATGATGATCACCAACATGTGAATTAAGTAAAACTGCAACATGAACATAAAATACATGGACCATATATATATATATATATATATATATAATGTAAAAAATATACAACTGTAATATAAATGTCATATATCAGCTCATGGTACATCATCAATAGCAGTACTAGTCGAGGCCTACTCAGTCAATGGTGTTGCCTCAACAAGCTCAGATACATGTTGATCTGGTACTGGTGCTTCAGGCTGATCATGATCAACTGTTGGCTACACATCATGATGACTCGACATGGTCGATGGTCCAGCCTGCTCATGATCATGAGTACTGCTAGATACTGCAAGCTGCTAACTCGACATGGCCGATGGTCCAGCCTGATCTCCATGATGACTACTGCTCGATGCTAGTGGAGGCTGCTCATCTAGTGCGGCATAAGGTGAATGATGATCACTCCCCTGATCGTGATCATCAGATGATGCATCAGTGTTGCTCGCGGATTTTCGATCACGTGTTGCATCTCGACCACGCCTATAACGTGCAAGGGTCCTCCTCAGCCACGTAACTAAGGTCGTAACTTCTACGACATGCTGCATCAGCCTATACATGTCATGTGTCATGCCTCTCCACATATGTACCAGCCTACCATCGGCTTGTATGTCTCTCATACTAGCGGGCCTGACTCTTGCCTCAACAATAAATGCATAGAGTTGGTCACCCAACTCCATCCTCAATCTGTTATCAAGCTTACCGTGCCTAGCAAAAGGAGGTACCGGCACACCATCAAGAGAAGCTCTATCTGCACTGGCCTCCTGATGATCGTCGACATCTGGCATATCATGATCGTCATCAAGATCCACACCTGGATCATGTGGTGGTGTTGGCATGTCCTCGCCATCAAAAGACACAATGTTTGCAAAATATATACAAGTAAACAACAATAATTAGACAATTTCATTACACAATTTAATAAAAAAAAGTTAAAGAACATGTTAGAATAAATTTAAATAAAACAGTAATATTACCTCTATCATCCAGTGGCTCATCATCTGTGAAGAGGATGTTGGCACACCCTCGCCAATCTAAACTAGCATAAAAACAGGGGACCATAATGAAGGGATGCTCGTCAAAACTGGCTAGCATCTCTAATGTATCATGCAATATCCTTGCAGAAAACTCAGTCTCGCCCCTCTTGGGCATCATCTGTCCCCACATGTGCATCCTTGCCTCCAACATCGGCCTACAAGGCTGCCGGAAAAAATAGACCTTGTCTCTGGAAACCTCCAAAAAATAAACAAAAAAGCTATGAAGCAAAAGGGAAGTTGAACCTCCCTTGTGAATGAGCACAACATCTATCTAAGGCTGTACAGAACTGCCGCAAAAAAATGACAGAGCACCTGACCAGTCGTGGCTCTTGTACTAAATAATTAACATAATATAGAAGTGGGAAACTAATGTGTTGCCTGTCGTTGGTGTTGTGTGACATGGTTGAAATCAAAAGTGAGAGGCACCTCACCTCCTCACTACCAAATGTAGCAATATGTAACTGACCTCCAAAGACTTAAAAATTTGAAGGAGACAGTATATCTGCGTTAATAAATTTCTGGGGGTAAACCAACTAACTCCTTGCTGCATAGCCAACTGGAACCTCTGGGAACAAGGGAAATTACACCCCTCTCCTCGATAGCCCTATAACGAAATATATGTCCTCCTCAGTGGGTACGTACCACTTGTTGGCACCAACCCGGAAATCTTGTAGTTGGGCATTCCACTTGCCGATAAGATGTCTCAAAAACAAACCATGGGCCTTTAGGGAAGTAGCCTCCTAATAGAAATTGAGGAGGCCTACCTGCCTTAGGAGCCCCTGGGTAGCTGTTGTAATAGGGCGACGGTACGCATCTCTCTCCCTCTCTCATGCATCCCAGATGTGAACCATGTTATATTGGTCCGCCTATTGTTCCTGTTGTTCCCTCTCTTCTCTCCTTTCCCATCTCTGAATTATTGACATAATAAATAAAGTTTTTTTATTAAATGAAAAATGTATTTAGGAATATAGATATATAAATTTTTTTGGAAAAAAAACAATCGGTGCGCTACAAAAAATAGGAATACACCGGTACCGATGCATCTTTTTTTTTCACGCACTAGCAATGGTGCAACACAAAATCTTCAGCACACCAGCGGCGATGCACCTAAAAATTTTCAGTGCACTACCCTCCTGGCATTCTTCTTAAGTCAATGGTGCAGTGGTATAACAGACTACACCGTTGACTATGGACCAAGTCGGGAGGTCGGTGCGTTGACCAAACTATAAGCCCCGGGGTGTATATTTCGGTCAATGCACCGACCTCCTGACATCATTACATAGTCGACGGTGCAGTCTTTTAACAAGCCACATCATTGACCCTGTTAAAATACTAGAACGCAGTGCGCTGATAAAAATACCCGCCCCGGGGCGGCTATTTAGGTCAACACACCACATTGCTGCTATTCCACATGGTCAACGATGCGACCGGGTAACCGACCGTACCTCACTTTTTTAAATTTTAAAATAGCAAGGTGCGCCTTTCAGTACCACCCCAAAACTAGTGCGAATATCGTCAGCATCGGTTGTGGTGTGGCCTATAAATTTACAGGCAGCACCGCTAATCGGTGCGAGTCGAACGACTCGAGTGCACCACGCAACAAATATTTTTTTTTTTAATGGTTAATTTTAAGCTAATTTGAAATTCTAATTTGCTAAAAGGCTTAATTATGGAAAAACAAGGAAAGTACTTGTACATTTAGCCGTCGAGGAGGCATACCGGCTGTAGAATTTTCTAAAGTAAATTTTCCCACCATTTTGCAAAATTCAAGCTGGAGATTAGTGTGCAATGCACAATAGTAGTGCGTGCAATGGGTGTTATGGGAGCACCAATGTCAGGGTGGCTCAGACAAGGATAAATTTCATCGGTGCTTCAGAGCTCTAGAGCACTGACAAAAGTGAAAAATGCAGTTTTTTTGGCTGTTATTTTTTTTTTAATTAACCTTGTTATGGTGCACGAGGTTTTATAGGCACACCGGTGCAATTTCATAAGATCACACTGGGCAGTTTCTATTTTGGCGCGGGGTTTTAGGACGCACAGGTGCAGAATCTTTGTAAAGCACCAATGCACTACAGTAATAAGACACACTGGGCGGGTTTTTATGGAGCACATGGTGTCTAGTGTGCCAATGTTTTGTGCACACCAGTGCATTCAATGTTGAACACACTGATGCAGTTTACGTTGATAAACGCTTCGGACAAAAAACATCCGCAAAAACTTCCGCCCGCCAACCTCCTCTAGTAACCTCTGCTAGAAATGGATGTCTGTGGTATTTTTATAAGGGGTTCCTCATAAACATCTGCTAGAGGGTATTTTCCTTGTAGTGTACTCAACCATATCCTAAAAATCCTGTAAATCCACTTTTGACTCAAGTAAATCCCTATTTGAGGACTTCCTAATCCCTAATATCTTTATGAGATCTTCAAAATTCTAATATCTCTTGTATTCTCACACATTTGATAATATTTACATTTAAAAACCTCACACACCTATTTCTCACTCAAATTATTAAAAATATACCAATTTCCTATTAATAAGTTAAATTCCTTATCAAACATTAGACCCCCTAGGTCAATCAAATATACAATGATTTTTCAAGCAGGATGCTCCTGCATCAGATTCCCAAAGTTGAAAACATTCATTATCTCTTGATCATGTTATTTCATATGCTGATGAAAACCTCCAAGGTCCCAAACCTTAGTTTGTAATTGTCCAAATGCTATGCACATTTTCTATTGTTGCATGTATGCTATCTTCTAGTTCATCTTATTTCCTTCAATAAACTCCAAATTCTGATTGGTCATCCCTTTTGCTGTTAGTTTTCTCCATCTAGATTGTCCCATTATCAAATTCCATATTTCATCAATCACAAAATCAATTTATGTTGTTCCCTGATTTCTTTCAATAACATCTTCTTCTCCAATTTGCATTTGTTGCTTCTTATTTTCAAATTTAATTTCAAGAAGTAAATTGTTTGTCATCTTTCTGACTGCATACTCATCCACCTTTTCTTCTCTATTTTCTAATACATTAGAAACTTGGAAACTAACACATATCTCTTTCCCAATCAAAGCTTGAGACATTCCTTCATTTCTAATTACAATTTCACTCTCGTACTCTTGTTTTTTCAGCACTTCTGCAACTCAATCTCTCTTTGACACCTTACAAGTACTTAATCATGATGTTGTTTATAGTCTTCAATATGTTATAATTCTTTCTTAACAGCTTTTAGTAGTTTTCCTTCCTCATCATTCAATCCTATGATTGTCTTCTCTTTGGCCTGACACAAATCTGCCTCACCTCCTTCTTCAACACACTTTGCATTAGTATCTTTCTGTAAGCCCTTTTGAAGAGCTATCCTTCTCCTGCAATTTTTCTTCATCAATAACATTAGTCAAATTCATTGGCTTACCTATCTAAGACAATATTCCTTTATTCTTCATTAGAATAAGATTATGATCTTCCATCTCCATGACAACTTCAAATGATTGTCTGCTCCTATTAAGTAACTCATCAATAAACTCCTTATGTTGTAACCATTCAAAGCCTTCCTCATTTGATAGGTTTTCCTCATCATATTTTACTTCAAGATCTTCATCCGTCCTGAATATATCTTCAAAAGGTTTCCTATCTCCTGCAATACCTGCAATCATACACAAATTTTCAGTTTTAAAAACACAAGACCTTGGGGTCTCACTTGATGCTTCAGCAATAAGGTCTTATTGTTGCTCTCAATCCTTCATATGATTTATAATATCCTCAATATATTTCTGCTTTGTCCCTTCATTTTTTTCAAAAAACAATGGGCCATGTTATGGTTCACATACCAAAACTTCCTCCTCATACTCATTTACTCTGATTAACTCTTCATTCAATTTGAGAATTCAATCTATGCTCCCACTTCACTTGAAATCTAAATTTTGAATTTTCTTCTCATAATCCAACCATATCTTTGGTCTTCCTTATTCCTCTGTAACATATCCATCAATAACTCAAGATGGAATTTATCTCGGCTTTCTCTCTATCAATCTCTTATTGACTCTTTCTCATGCCATTTTCCTTGGCATATTCCTTCTCCTTTCCATGGCTTCTCCCCAAACCTCTGCAATGACTATCAACTATCATCATTTTCTCCTCTTTGAACTCCATTTGTTCACTTATGGACTACATTCAATCGACTTTTCAGCAAGCCTTCATACTTTCCATCCAACACTGTAAGCTCTCTCTCTGCACTTGACATCTTGGTATCTTTTGGTTCTCTGTCTTGGAACCATATTTTGAGCAAACCTATTGCTCCTCTTTGCTTCTACATCTTAAATCCACTTTTTCAAAACACTTTTGTCCTCTCTGTCCAACCTACTACTAGAACGTTTAGGTTCTTCGCCACTTTCCTTCAGAGTATCCACTTACTCTGCCTTCAAGAACGCAAATGGTTCTTCTTCTTATAGCTCCTCCATGGAGAATTTGAGGGGCTAATATTCACAGGTGGGCTAATTTTCCATGGATTTTCCAAAAAAAAGATTTGCCAATTTCCATTTTTTTATAAAAATGATTCGCCCAAATTTTACAATATAAAATTATTTTACCTTAAAAATCGCCAACATTATATAGAAAATATATATAATATCATTATAAATTTGAATCATTTTTAAAATACATCAATAAACATTTTATAGTTTGCATATTAGGGACTAGTGAGATTCCCCATTTTTTAAAACTTCAAGATAATTAACCATCCTTAAAATTATCCCTGAGCTCCTCTTGTTGTTCTTTTGTTGAGATATTCCCTCTTTGTCTGCAACTTGAAATCTACAAACACATTCCTCAAACCTGAGTTAAAAATAAAAATATACCATATCACCTTCCAGATCTCTACATGATTTTGTTCCACCATTCATCTGCACTTTGAATGGACTATTTCCTGTTCATTTTCCTCTGCAAATTCTCCTTAAGAGTATCAATTATTCTCCATATTCTACCACACTTTATCTCTACGTGCTTGCTGCCTGTCAGATTTAAAATATGATCCTTTCTTCCTGCAATCACAATTTTATCTGCATATACAACTTCAAGGGCATAACTCTACTCTAGTTTTTCTCCAAAATAGCTTTTACATGCTCTCATACCAAAAACTTATGACCTACCAGGTCTATAACTCCACAATAGGTAGCTCTAAAACACTAGGCTACACTAAAAGTCTCAAGAAAGAGACTTCAACCCTTCCATCCCAATCAATTTCATTAAAAACTATGCTTATATCAGTTATACATAAACATGGAAGGATTAGTTTTCAAAGTTTTGCACTAACAGGATACCTGAATATGATTAAGGGAACATAAGAGCATGTCAACACTATGTTCCTTAAAACCCATGTGCTCATTTACCTTCAATCTTGCTTGCTGTATGAGAATGTTGGAGGTCAAAATAGGAATCCATCTGCTGGAACAGGAACCAAATTCTAGAACAAGAACAGAACTGGGGAATAGGATATGTATTTCGGAATCCTTAATATGTTGTTAGATCTCTTTACTATCTTCAAAATTATGCTACTGTAATCTCTATTCGGATCCTATTATTTTGACTTCTAGAATCACCTATGATAGTCGCAACATTGAGGCTTGACTCAACATATACTCCTCTTCACACTTCTGCTCCATTTAAATAATTCAACACTTCCCCTTGACATCAATTTCACCATTTGATTTCTTTCCACGGGGTTCTAATCCTCTTCTCACATGATTCATCAAGATCAATTAATAACCATGCAGTCAACATCAAACCCCAGTAAGCTGTGAATACAACGGTTTTGTGAGACTCTATTTCCCCCATGCATTCTAAGGACAGATTCAAACCACATGACTGCTTCTAATCCTTAAAACAACGTCAATTATGACTACACTCCCTTTGTAGCTTAACGCTTACACTGAGACACCAATAACTATTAGAACTTACAGCAATATATAAAATTGTTATCTTTATAAAGAAATTGCTATACCTCTGAGACTAATATGATTCCACGACCTCTGCAAACAATGTTTCAATGCCTTCTGCATTGACAATTCCAGAATACTGTAAAGTAGTGGAGCCCTGTCGAGGAAAGGAAATATCAGAGATGAGCATCAACCCTTGGTCAAAGATTCACATCAACTAACGTGATAAGATTCTCGATGAAGTAGAACATTTGACCAACATAGTCCCCTTCTACTTATCCTACAAAACATAAACACTTGTACAAAACTCTTCCTTTCTTGTTTCAAATCCTCAAGGATTGACCTCACTCATATGATAGATTCATTTAATCCATCATCGATTCTAGATAGGAATACAAACTGGAATTCATCAATTAATATTCACAGAGACAATGGAAAACTTCCTTTCATTAATCAAACTGTATACACTACTTGCAACCCTAGTTTAATTCATCTCTCTTGCCATGGCCTGATTTTCTTTATATGAAGTGGCCCTCCCTAATGCCTTTGAGGCTTCCAAATATATACAAAAGGATTCTGCAACCAATTCTATTTTAGATCCACAATATACTCAACCATACCCTAAAAATCCTCTAAATACACTTTTGACTCAACTAAATCCCTATTCTATGACTTTCTAATCCTAAGATCTTTATAAGATCTTCACAATTCTAATATCTCTCATATTCTCACATATTTGAGAATATTTACATTTAAAAACCTCACACCTATTTCTCACTCAAATTATTAAAAATATACAATTTTCATATTAATAAATTAAATTCCTTATTAAACATTTAGCCCCTAAGTCACTCAAATACACAATGATTTCTCGAGCAGGATGCTCCTGCATCACATTCCCTAACGCCACCACTGCAACATGCATCCACCACCCATTGATTTACTTGGCATGCCTCGCAACTCTAACCCAACCGCCTTAGATTCCAACAACTTTAAAGAGTTTAGCTTGGGCATAAAAACAACCCATAGCATATCATAGCATTAATAACTTCCAATTAATGTTAACATTAATTTAGGACTCTAAAATATAAAAGGTGCAGTTAGAAAATAATATATATAGTCTAGCCTCTTCGCGTTTGGGAAGAGGCCAATAAAATGTGATATTGACTGCAAAAAGAGTTAGGAAGCACACTGCAATAAAATCAATTGAAATCAATTAAAAAGGCAAAGACTAAAAACTCTAAATAATGTTAAAAAAACGTAAGATTGTGATAGCCCCATGCCCCATGGTTGAGGACTAACAAGATGGTCCAAGTAATGTTTTAAGGAAAATAATGAGCAAGAGGATTTCCAATTCCCGAGAATCATCTATAATTTTTTTCATCGATATTAAAGGATTGTAAAGTTATAAAATTCTTAACTTCTTTGATTGCCACAATCAACACAAGTAGGCAATGTAAAGGTTATCTCGATAGCTGGTAGACCTTGTGGATGAGTAGTGTTTGCGAATTAGTGAGGGTTACAATGGCACATTAAATCAATGTGACCTTCACTTATCCTATGCAAAGCACAAATGCTTTGAGGTGATACTTAGTATATTTAAAATAAAATTTAAAATTGCAACAAAAATTAACTGTAGCAAAGAAACATATGATTGATTTTTTTAAAGTTATTATTTGTTTGCGAGGGAAATAAGCTTTTATAAATTTTCAGAAGAAAATTCCCCTTCTAAATAACTAATCAACGTTTTTATATTTAGTTTCTTTGTAAAGTGATGACTAAAGTTTCAATTGTTTGGCTCTGGATCCAAAGATAAAGGTGAAGATCATAGAGGACCTGGATCGATTCAGGCAGCGAAAAGAGTTTCATAGCAGAGTCAGCCGTCCTAGGAAACGAGGTGACCTTTTCTACGATCCTCCTGCTGCAACTGGGAAATCCAGTTTGGTTGTCTTCGCATAAATGCCAGTGATACTATTTTTAAAATATATAGAGATATTTTGATAGTGATTACCTTCGCATCAACTTGGGTGATACCATGGTTAATTTTACCTGAGTCGGCAGCTCTTATATAAAATCTTCGAGGTGCTCCTCTATGAAGTATTAGCCATAATGGCTTGGTGTGGAAATATTGATTTAATGATTCGGAAGTATGGCTTGGTGTGGGAATATTCATTGAATGGTATGGGTCGGTGGCTATATTAGTTTAAGATATAGTTGTGAAGTTCAAAGATAGATGAGAATGATAAATAGAGATACTTGAGGATTAATAAATTAGTTCCAAAAATTAGTTTAGGATTGTGATAATAGAGTGGTAGAATTTATAAATTAGTTCCAAAAATTAGTTTAGGATTGTGATTATAGGGTGGTGATAATTTAAATTTAGATTTATGTGGTTATTTTTTTAATAATATAAATAATTATGAATTTTTTTTATTATAAAATTTTAGTGATTAAATATGATGATGTCATAATGATTAATATTTATTAAGATTTATATGATTTCTTATATCAAAGTAAGAGATTAATTGAGATTTTTTAATATTTGATTTCTATGATAAAAAAAAAGGGAGGGAGAGAAGTTTTAGTAGATCACCATAGTTTTGTTGACTTAACAAATCAAGAAGGTTAGTATTGTGATAAATATTTTGAAAATTAGAATGAATGTGAATAAGCCCTCACAAATAGAAGAAATATAATTCTAGTTACCAAGACTGGGATTAATCACCTCTTTATAATACCTCATTTTTGTTTTTCCTCTATCTCTTTATCATCCAACAACCTATAATTAAATTTGAAAATAATATTACTTTTAATATTATCTTTATTTTTAATATTTTTAATAATATTATCCTTATTATCACATTTAGTACAATATTTTTTATTAAAAATTTATAAAAATTAACACTTTTCATTCATATATATATATATATATAGATATATATTAAAAAAGTCTTTTATTTAAATATTTGAAAAAAAAAATTATAACAATAAAAAATACATTTGTAAATTCAAGGATATAAAAAAAAAAATGTGTAATGAACAAGGTTAAAGGATATCTCATAGTTAAAATAGAAATAATCTCTTTCATGCAGTGATTTTAGATAAATTTTGTAATAATCAAAGAAAATATTTATAATTTAATATATAATAAAAAATATAATTATTTTATAAAAATTTATATATATCTATTATATATAATTACGTCGTAAGATGTTACTATTTGAAAATAATTCTTCTAGCTGCCACTGTGTCCATGTTTGAGCTATTGTATTAAATGTTAGAGGATTTAAATGTTTTAGGCCATTAGATCATATATATATATATATATAGATATATATATATATATATATATACACGCACACACACACATATATATATATATATATTATAATGTTAGTTTTTTTTTTAATAAGTTAGATTGAATTTAGGTTTTGGTGACTTTTAAGTTAAAATGTTGTTATTAAAAAAATTTTGGATTTTAACTTCAACTTTTTTAATAAAATTTATGTTAATAATTTAATAAAACTAGATTTAACATAAATTAGTTTAATGAATAATATTGACCCATGGTATTCATGTGGAATGTAGTTTCTTTATAGGGGGAACTAAGATGGCTTAAATCAATCTTAACTATGGATCTAAACTAATTATTTAATAAAATTATTTTTAAATGTTTATAACCATTATTATTTTAAAATTTTACTTAATAAAATGTATCTAAATTTTCATACATCCAAATATACATAGTTTTTCTTGTTCTAGATTATTTTTGTTACAACTATTTTATTATTCCAAAAATACATGTTTTTTTTTTGTTATATATTATTTATGTTACAATTGTTTTATAATTCATGAGTATTATTTCTTAGTATATAAAAAATTAAATTAATAATGATTTCTTTTAAAATATGTTATCTTTTTTAAATTTCCAAATTATTTCATAGGACATGATTTATCTTGAGCAATAATGATGAATGTTCATAATTCTCATTTCTTAAATAACACTAAATTTAGGATACAGAAGAAAGGAGACATTGTGAAGAGAAGCTTCCAACCTTACAACAAGCCCTAAAAAGGCATAACGTTGAATGTATGGAATCCATTTTCTCTTATACGCATGAGAAGTGCAATGAAAAATTTTGGAATTTGGAAAATGTCATGAAGCTTATCTCATGTGCCATTAATTTAGATCTGAATTATATGGAAGAAGAAAAGCAGGACAATGGATACTTAACAAGAATGTATGATTTTTTAGAAGGAAACGACGTTGACAAGGCTATGGAGGACCAAATAGCATAATTAAAAACAAAAGAGGACTCTTCAGAAAATGGGTTACTCAAGGATTTTGGAATCCAGATGAGCTACATTATCTCAATGATTCAAGTAAGCGCTAAAAAAGAGACAGACAATAGTGATATAGAGACAATTTATTCATAAACAAGAGAAAGCTAGAATTATAACCTGAGATAGAGTTATGGGAAGAGAAACATTCCAATTGTAAGGAGGAGTCAAAGTTACATGAGTATTAGTTCACTCAACATGATTCTCCACCGCTTATTCTGGAGGAGAAAATTCCTACTACCTCATCAATTGAAGAAGACCCACATGAGAAAATCATAAGATATTTTCACTGTGCTCTTTTTTGTCTAGTAGTCTCTTTACCTCTGCCTTTAAATTCAATGACTCAAAAAATACTAGACAAAATACAGTTACCTATTAAAATCAGTTGAAAAAAAAGGTATCTCTAAAGGGTAGCTTGGGGAGGAATCTATTATTTAAAAGATCGGGAAAATAATTTCATTTCAAAACAAAAATGTATTATCACTAGGGAAGGGAGTTATTACATTCAAAATTTGTTCCCATTCTTGTCACTAAAAACTTTGATTGTTTCTTTTTATTTGATGGGAAAATAAAGGATCTTTAAAAGGCACTAAAGTCTTGAATTATGATCCTTAAAGAAGTCGCTAGATTCCCTGATTATGAGTTGATTTTTTCTTCTTAATTTTAGGTCTTCATGATGTTTGTTATTCTGATTGAGGTGAAAAGTTCCAAAGAAGTGGAATATTGGTTGTTCAAAGAGGAATTATGGAAATATGATTGTAGATAATTTATTAATATAAATTATCTGAACTGAGATTAATTGATCACCCCCAAGGGTTAAAAAGGGCCCAAACATCTCTTATCCATAAAATTGACGATTAAGATAACTTTATGCTCTATGTTCAAATGAAAAGTGAAGGTGGATTTACCATACTTAAGCTTCTTAGTAGTCTCGTATGAAGTACAACATGTCATAATGATAATTTTTTATTCCATTAAATAATTCTAGCTGTAGAGCAGAGTCGGAGTTTTAGGAGTAGTATCAGAGGAATTCAACATTCTGAATGTGAAAGAAGAAAATAATTTCGTGGAAGGGTGAAGTCTGCCCAACTTGGTCATAAAAACCAAGTGCATCCTTCATGCAGAAAAAAAAAATAAACATGCAGATTTCGTCATATAGAGGTCTTGAGTACTTTGGCCAAAATGTATCATCCATTATGAAAAAACACATCTTACATGCAATTAATAACAAAGAATTTGTTCCACATCAATTACCCAATATGGATATTTTTATTTGAGGTCTAGTAAACATGATTCTCCACCCCTTATTCTGGAGGATCAGTTGGAGCCAAGAAAGTTCCTACTACCTCTTCTTTCTTATATGCTATTCTTTCCTATACCACAACCTTACGGCATTTCCTTTGCAACATGTGGTGTAATTTCTAGTTATTTCTTATTTTTTATTTTTCATAAAGCATCAAAAATAAAATTTTAATTTAAATATAATGATTTATTGAAAACCCATGGAAACAAAGGAAAATGATTTTTCATTCTGTGAAATTTCAATGCACTTTTATTGATTACACATTGATGTGATTTTTAGCATGTGTACCTTTTGAAAGTGGATAATTGGGTAAGGTTTTAATACCATTCTCATTTAGTAATTTTAATTTTAATTAATTATATAAGAGATAACTTATTAGGAGTTAAATATTTGTTAAATGTGTTTATGGATAATAATTATATATAAATAAAATCAACCCCTTTAACTCTTCTATTGGTATATAATTGGTATAAGGTTCTCTATGATTAGTCCAATCACAATAAAATCACAATAGTCGATGAAAATTTCACTGTAACATCCTCTTTTTCACACTCTTGTAAATATTGTTTTGTGCATAGTTATTTAAAGTGATGTAAACTAATAAGAATATTCAAATCACAATAAAATCACAATAGTCCATGAAGGTTTAAGTGTAACATCCCCTTTTTCACCCTCTTGTAAATATTGTTTTGTACATAGTAATGTAAAATGATGTAAATTAATAAGAATTGTAAAAGATGATTGGATTGAGAGTGGACATGGATTCAAAGTCCCAATGTTAAGGGAGAGGTGGCTCTGGTCGACATACCACAAAACAACATGCTAGAAAAGTAGTATGCGGTGCAAATACAGGGGAGATAGGTAGATAAACAGTGAAGGAAGGATAAATGCAAAGGGTGAGGATGCAACAAAGGTTTGAAGATAAGAAACAACGGGTGGAGTAGAGCACTTTGGATCCTTGTGTTCTCACTCAGGTGGAGGAGGCAATAGTGGCATGGCACACCAATAGGGTGACACATGGAAGCACGGTGTCATGGTGACATGGCAAGAGCAATGGTGGGGGGTGCAACTGACGTTGCAACACCACATAGGCTAGTCAATGGTTTCATAGGGAAGTTACTTGTTTGTGTGGCAAGGGTTTAATGGAAAAATTTTTAGTTTCCATAATTTTATATTCATATATCATATTTAGACAAATTTTCTATCATTAGAAAACTCTCAACAAGCTAAATATGATGGTATAGCCTAAAGTTAATTTTTTTGACCTAAGATAAATATGATTGTATAGCCCAAAGTTAATGTTTTTGACCTTGGGAGAAGAAGAAATTATGTAACCCCATATCCATGATGAGGCCATGGAGGTTGGGTTAGAGAAAATTAATACCCATTCAACGTGGCTTATCCAAGGGATTTGGAGAGAGTGTTATAGAGTGGTATTAGAGCCTCTGAGTTCAACTTTTGGACTGGATAGGTTCAAGACAAAGGAAACATAGAACCATATACATAGAAAACAAAATTTGTGCAAATACAAAAGATATGTGCATATATGGAAGTTGTGTATATACATAATATATGCACATATACAGAAGATATGAATATATGGAGTTTTCCATATATGCATATTATAGAAGTTGCACACTACTTTTGTATAAGCATAGTTTTCGTATATGTGAATATACATAAGTTGCATATATTTGGAAGATATGCGCATATACGGAACATATCCACATATACTAAAGATATGAGTTGTATATGCACATATTTCATATATGTGCATGTCTTCTATATATGCACAACCTCTGTATAATATGTGCACATCTTCCGTATATGTGTTTCTTATGTGTATGTGCATATATTTTGTATATGTGTTTCTTTAGTATAAGTGAATATACAGAAGATATGCGCATATACAAAATTTGTGCATATATGTAAGATATGTGATACAAAATATGCATATATATAAAATTTGTGTGACTTCCATATATGCACATCTTTCGTACATACACATAAGTTGCACATATACATCAGATATGCATATATACGGAAGTTGTGCATATACGGAATATATGCATATTTACAGTATATATGGACATATACATAGCATATGGGAATATACAGAAGTTGTGCAGAACTCCAACCTCTATATATGTGCGGGGTTCATATATGCACAACTTCCATATATAATCATTTCTTCTATATATGTGTTTCTTCCATTTATGTACTTCTTCAGTATAGACACTTAAGATATGCAAATATGGAGGTTGTCGTATATGCATATATGGAAGATATGTGTATATACAGAAGTTACGCATGCACATGATATACATGCATAAACAGAAGATATACGCATGTCCATATATGAACAAATTTCGCATATGTGCATACATTTTGTATATGTGCATATCTTTTGTATGTGCACTTCTTCTGTATATGTGCATATCTTTTGTATATGCATGTATAAGGAAGTTCCGCATATACGGAGGATATGCACATAGAAGAAAGATATTGAATGCATAATATGCACATATATAAAAAGTCGTTCAACTTCTGTATATGCATGCATCTTTCGTCCATGCACAAGTTATTCATATGAGAATATCTTCCGTATAAGCACAACTTCTGTATATGTGCATGTATTTCGTAAATGCCCATATCTTATGTATATGCGCATATCTTTCATATATGTGCAACTTCTTTATATGTCTTTATCTTTTGTATATGCACATATCCTTGCACAACTTCAACCTCCGTATATACACAACTTCCATATATGCACATATCCTCCATATGTGCACAAATTTTGTGAATACATATATACAAAAGTTGCGCATATAGAGAGGGTATGTGCATATATAGAACATATGCATATATACATAAGTTGTGCATATACCAAAGATATGCACATTTATGGAAGATATGTGCATATACAGAACTTGTCCATATAAGGAAGATATACATATATACACATTTTTTGTAGAACTCCGGCCTCTATATATGCACAGGGTTTGTATATGCACATGTCCTCCATAAATGCACACGTTCCATATATGCGCATGCCTCTCGTACATGTGATTCTTCCATATATTCACTTCTTCAATATAGACACTGAAGATATGCACATATGGAGGTTGTTGTATATGCATATATAGAATATGTTCATATATACAAAAGTTGCGCATGCACAGGATATGCACACATAATATACATAAGATATGTTCATGTCCATATATGCACAAAATTTTTGTATGCCATATCTTTCTTATATGTACAAATTCTGTATATGTGCATATTTTCCATATATGCACTTCTTCTGTAGATGTGCATATCTTTTGTATATGCACATATGCAAAATATATGTGAATATATAGAATATACACATATACGGACGATATGTGTATATATGGAAGTTGTGCATGTATGAAAGATACACATATACAGAGTATATGCGCATATACACATATATGAAGTATATGTGCATATATGAAAGTTGCGCATATATAGATATTGTTGTGTATGCATATTACGGAAGTTGTTCACAAATTCCCTATATGCTCAACTTCAGTATATGTGCATATATGAAATATATGTGTATATATGGAAGATATGCGCGGATTCCATATATACGCAACGATTAATGTGTAAATTTGATACTACATTACAAATAGTGTACATAATTATATGTATATAAGATACATGCAATAAAATGAGGTTGAATAAATGAATTAGAATTAGGATAGATATGTACCCACCCCATACTTATTTGTACTAAATGTTGAATCCATTGAGATTATATAATTGTGAGAATATTTTATCATCATTGAACACACCCACTTTGTTTGTATGCCTATGATAAAAGAGATTTTTTTTTTAAATCTTGTTTCTGCTAGAAGAAGCTCCCAAGTCGTTCCTTATACCGACATTCTACAATATTTGATTCACTTTGATCTTTAACATACTCTAGCCTTATGGTATCATTGTAAATGTTTAATATATATTTCCTTGTCATGTATGTATCTCGATATATCCCTATGTTTCCTCACTCATAGCGAAGATATAGGAGTTAGTGAGAATCCCATATGGAATTTTTCGGTTACTATACGAAGGTTAGAAATTGCATGATCATAAATCTCTCAATAAGGATGCCATGGTCAAGGATGACATGATTTATTTTGGTATCAAGAGTGAGAGGTGAAGCTAAAGTTTGGGTTGAGTCCTCCTCATCCTAACCCAAATCCTTTAATGATGTTTTACAACTAGGACATCCTTCTCCAAACCCTAAATATCTCTCTGGACTAGAACTGTGGTGGAGTAGGCAGCCAAAACCTCTTTTCTTGAAGTGGAAAATATTTTTAGTAGATTCTTAAATACATATTATGAACGAAAAGAAATTATTTATCATTTCAATGGTATTTGGCCCTCAACATCTTCTCCTTTGTAGTGGGTACACCATAATTTGACTCATAACAATGTGCTGCATTTTTACTCAAAATGTTTTTTTCTTGTAATCTTCAACACGTTAGAGGACCCACAAAAGGTTTTTTATTAGGAACTTTGGGGTCTGTATGGCCTCTCCTTTCAACCTTGGTTTCCATAATTTAATCCTCTCTCTATATTGGATTTGGTAACTCTAGTATGGGTAAGGATCTCCAATTTTCCCATCCATTTGACACACCCATATATCTTAAAAGATGTGGGAAGATTACTAGGTCACTTCAACAAAATAAAATCTAATAGGATTGCAACAGGTATCCTCAAGTTTATTTGCATATGTGTTGAAGTGGACCTTAGTAAAGGATTTCTAGATCAAATATTTCTCAAATGGGTAGGTAAGGTTTACTAACAACCGATGGATTATGAAAACACTACTTTTCGTTGCAGGAATTGTTAACAACCCAATCACCTTAAGAATTCCTTCCCCTACTCGCAAAGACAAAACTTGCACCTAGATGCTAAGAAAAAGAATTATGAATGAAAATATCCATAACTTTAAGGAACCAAAGGATCCAAGACCATCACGACACACAAGTAGGACAATTCATAGAAACAAAAGTCACCTACTTCAAATATGCACCTTCGAACTCAATTCAACCTGATGTTGATACACCTCTAGCACTTTAAAAAGTAAGCTCATCCTTCGATAAATATGGAAAGAGACTCAACCATAATTGTGGTAGTTTCAATGAGTGGGAACAAATGTCCCCATGAATTAGATAATTCAGATAGTGACAAGGAAATAACAAACATGCCAAAGAAATTCGCAATAGAAGGATCTCAAGTAAATTTCCTCATTGTATCATCTACATATGAACTTGATAACCCCTCGGGAAGGATAGATTTCTGAAAGAGAAAGGAAAGAAGGAAAAATCCCATAAATATTCCTACGATTTGAATCCAGGAAGAAAAAAAATATATCCCTATGTAATGTGCTTATGAATAGAATGATATAATTCGATGTTCAAAACTAATACAAATTAATTTAAATAATAATAATAATAATAATAATAATAAAGGAAAGAATTAAAATAGAAAATTATCTTTTAAATTTTTAAATTTTAAATAATTAAATAAAAATTATCTTAAAACTTAAAATTTTAATAAAATTATATATATATAAGTATCATTATTTTACATAAATAAATAAATTTTCATTAAAAAGTAATAAATAATTTACTCTTCCATTTATTTGCTATTTAAATTTAGGTAGAGGATCAAAAACCCAACTAACCATCTCCTTCCCAAGGGAGATGCAAATCTAGTTCCTACCTTCCAAAAGAAACAATTTATCAAAAAATTGAATTTATCTCCAGCCACATTGGTGGTTATATTGAGTTTATGCAAAATCGCGCTCTTGTCAGCAAGTTTTTGGGCATCTAGACATTCAAAATATCCCTAGCCCAATGGATCCAACATAAATGGAAGATGTAAGGAAAAACAAAAGGATTATTTACAATTATTTTTGTATATTTGCATAAAGAAACCACATGTTCAAGAACGAACCATATTTCTTCAATTCAGGTGGACTTTACCTCTGATTTCGAACAAAGCAGACTTTACCTCTGATCTCGAACATAGCAGTTGTTGGAAATTTAATCGGTCTTAAATTACTTCATAAATTATCGACCATAGCTTGTAAACTGATGAAGTGTATGTGTACCATTTATGCTAGGAATTCTCATTATTATAATAACTTTCAAATTGAATTAGGATGTTTACATGCACATCTATTATCTAAGGGTTATTCAAAGTAAAAATATTATCACTCTTGTAGAAAATGAAATATCACACTGATATAGAAATAAAACTAATCGTAAGTACAAAAATAAATATCACACCAACAGAATTAAATCTACTTCAAAAGGAAGGAAAGAAACTCTCAAAATAAATAGTATTTTTAAGTGCAAATTCCAATCAAATGACTCTATTTTTTAACTACAAATAAACCAAAACAAGTAGACTACTTTTAATCGAAATTTACATGTACATGATAAAATCATTCTCTTCATTATTTGAAAGAAATTAAATGAAAAAAATTGTACAGAAAGATTTGTTTTAACTATTATGAGCACTCTTCTGAAAACCAAAGCTATAATCACAGTGATAACTATTCTATTTGTTTTAACTATTATGAGCACTCTTCTAAAAACCAAAGCTATAATCACAATGATAACTATTCTATAAAACATAAATATTGAAAATAAAAATGAATCCTTACAACTCCCATGGGGTGTATAAAGATATCAACATAAATTAATCACCCATTCATATGCACAGTGGAAATGGAAAGTTGAATTAAACAATTGCAGAGAGTTTTTAAAACGATAACCATTCAGATACATCGTCTTACCAAGAGGCAGGTTTTATAACCTCCTTTATTAAAAATTCTGGAGATTTCTAAGCTTATCATTCTCAACAGAATATCTTAAAATAACATATTTTTAATAAAATAACAATTCTTCATGATTTTCTATCGAAGAAGAAATCATGAAGAAAAATATCAGCTTCGATTCTTATCAGTGATCTTCTTATTTTCTTTATTTGTCTTCGGGCTCCTTTTCTGCTGGGTTAATTTACACGTTGAACTGCTCATACAGGCATACTTATAACCCTTTTAGATCATAGGGATAGGTGGATATCATTATGTCAGTTTCTCGCTACCTGCTCATATGTTTCGTTCCTCAACTGATGTTTCAGAACCTATAAATCTTTCAAGTAAGTTGCAAAATCGATTATTAGCTACAAAATTAATGCAATTACGTAGCTTGTGAAAATATCATATCAAATAATAAAGAAAAAATGAAACTATGAATAAAATATGATTAAATACATGTTTTTTCCAATAACCTGCAAGTTGACACTTAATTGGGATTATTATGGTAAAACGAGAATAAAATGGAGTTTAAGGAGGGTGCCAAAAAGGAACAATTTTGGTCTCCAACATTCCCCACACTGAAGATATTGCGTGTGCTCATGCACAAAATTTAAAAATTTTGTAATCCACTCTATCAATGACATGTCTTTGAGGCTTGAGAAAGAACATCTAAATTAGTACTTCTCCTTGCTTTTCTGGAACTGATTTCCATCCTTGGTCCTTTCATTATAATCATGTATTGGAAACTTCTGATATTACTCCTCATAAGTTTATTCTAACCTTTAACTTCTTGTTTTTCTTGTACCAATGGCAAAGATGTAGGAGAATATTATCATTTTGAGCTTTTTCAATGTCATTTTGTAGCTTCATTGCTTCACGTTCCTCCTTTAAATGATTAATTTTATGTTTAAGAGAATCTTCAATTCCAGTTTCTCCTGGAAGGCTAAAATGAATTTCTTCATTTATAATCTTTTCTTGATATGGAGATGAAGCAACAACTTTCCCTTTGTATTTTTGTTCAAAAGAATCTACATAATCATAGATTTCTTGTTGGAAAAGGTCAGTTTCTCGGCTCGTCCTTGTTGGACTTGCAATTGGTGATGGTATTCTTGGTTCTTCCTCATCTAAATAAAAAAAAACATGGAGACTATTCAATGGTTTTTTTCATAAGTCGTGCACTTAATTCTTTTTACTTTTACTGGTGGATTTTCAACAGTGAGAGAACACTTTTTATTGCTAGTTTTTCTTGCTATATTTTTCTTGCTCTGCTCCTTCTTTCAATGGGCCTTCATCTATGTTGATGGATTTATTCTTTCTAACATTTGTTTGTTTAATATTTTCTAAAAAAAATGCAGGAGGAGTTTCATCATCAGAATCCTTTTGTGTATGCTTATCTTCTTGTATTTCTTGTGCAAGTAAATATTTGTTTTGAAGCTTAGGGTTTGAGGGAAACTTTCATCGACTCCTTATTTTAAAGTTGGGTAAATTCCACCTAAATTGAATAAATATGGCTCGTTCTCTAACACGTGGTTTATTTTTGCTAAATATACAAAGGAAATTATAAAGAATCCTTTTTCACCTCTTTAAAGTTTTCTTTTTCCTTGCATATTCCATTTAAGTTGGATCCATTCGGTTAGGGATTTTTTGAATGTCTAGATGCCCAAAAACTTGGTGATGAGGAGGTGATTCTTCATAAACTCAATATACCCACCAATGTGGCTAGAGATAAATTCAAATTTTGGATCAAATGTTTCCTTTGGAAGGTATCAACTAGATTTGCATCTCCCTGGGGAAGGAGATGGTCACTCAGGGTTTTGATCTCCTCCATAAATTTAAATAGCCAATAAATGAAAGAGAAAATTATTTATTCTTTTTAATGAAAATATATTTATTTTTGTAAATGATAATTTTATAAATATGATGAATTTGAATATATATATATATATATATATATATATATATATATATTCAAATTTATCAAAATTTTAATTTTTAAAGTAATTATTATTTAATTATTTAAAATTTAAAAAATTTAAAAGATAATTTTTTATTTTAATTTCTTCTTTTATTATTATTATTATTATTATTATTATTATTATTTTCTAAATCAGTCTGTATTACCTTTGAAGATTTAATTACGTCATTCTATTCATAAGCACATTACATAAGGATACATTTTCTGCCTTCCTAGATTTGAATCCTATGATTGTTTATGGTTTTTTCCTTATTTCCTTTCCTCTTTCAAACATCTATCCATCCTGATGGGTTGTCACGATGATATGTATATGATATAAGAATGAAATTTCATTGAAATGTTTTTTTGCTAAATGATCTGGCATGTTTTTTGTTTCCTTTACACTATTTGAATTATCTAGTTCATGGGTACATTTGTGCCCACTCATTGAAACTACCACAATTATGGCTGAGTATCTTTCCAAATTTATCAAGGATGAGCTTCCTTTGTAGAGGGTTGGAGATGGCTCAACATGAGGCTGAACAAAGTTTGAAGGTGCATATTTTGTTGAAATTGACAACAAGAAACATTGAAATTGGCATCCAGAAATGAAATCCAGAAAATGGCACCGAGAAATGGTACCATATGAGGCTTCTGATTTAGTTTTCCATAAATTAAATTGGAAGAAAATTTGTAATTTCATCTCATGGAAACTTGTATTAGTTAACTGAGTCAGGAAGACTTAGTTAGCCTAGGAAATTCGAGTTAGAGGTCAAAGAGGATGCATGTGGAGGATTTTCCTATTTTTAGGGGGTCTAGTTGCACTTATTTGTGAGTTGTAATTATTTAACTCAATTATTTGAGTTAAAATCAGCTTAACTACTTCTAACTGAGAGATGAGATAATGAGAGGTCTAGTGAATTAAATCTAATTTCATTCACAAGTTGTGATCAATCAATTAACTGATAATTCTCTATAAATAATTGTTGCATGTAAGTTATAAGGAATACCAATTGAGAGTGAGGTTAAATAGAAGATAACTATCAGTTGTACTATTAGAAAATTGTACAGGTCATGCATGAGGTCATCAACAAGGCCTTGAAGTATTGCACAATCATTAATTTTTATTTTTATAATTAATAGGGGCTAGATTAGCCCAAGAATGCGTAAGCAAGGTAGGCTAGGCAGAGGTAAGAAAAAGGTTAAATACTTGACCGATTTTTCTTAGATTACAAGTGAGATTCGAGCAAGATTATAGTGGGACAGACAACAAAGTGAAAAAAATTTCTCAGTGGAGAAATAGCATTGTATTGTTTCATGATCTTAACTTTATGGAATTTAAATATGGAAGGGTTTTGAGTAGTTTCTTTCCCCATAGACATCTTGTGTTGTGCGATTGATAATTTCTTTCTCTTACTTGTTATGTGATTGTGCGATCGTGTTTTGTTTCTGCAAATTTGTAGAAGGATTCAATATCTTGTTTTAGTACCTTACAAGATCATTTTGAATCCTGTAGGTAGATTTTATACATATTTGAAGTAGGTGACTTATGTTTCTATGAATTATCCTACTCGTTAGTGGCGATGATCTTGGATCCTTTGGTTCCTCATGGATCTTTCCATCCATAATTATTTTTCTTACCATCTAGGTGCAAGATATGTCCTTGCAAATAGGGGAAGAAATTTTGGAGGTGATTGGGCTACTGACAATTCCTCTAACGAAAAGTAGTATTTTAATAATCCAACGGTTGTTAGTAAACCTTACCTACCCATTTGAGAAGGATTTTATCTGGAAATCCTTTACTAATGTCCACTTCAACACATATGAGAACGAACATGAGGATACCTTTTTCAATCCTATTAGAGTTTATTTTTTTGAAGCAACCTAGTAAGTTTCCCACATATTTTAAGATATATGGGTGTGTCATATGGATGGGAAGATTGGGGATTCTTACCCATACTAGATTTACCAAATCCAACATAGGGAGAGGATTAAAACATCAAAACCAAGGTTGAAAGGAGAGGTTAGACCGACCCCAAAACTAGGGTCCTTAATAAAAAACCTTTTATCGGTCCTCTAACTTATTGAAGAGAAGAATAAAGAATCCTTTTGAATATAAATGTAACACATAGTTATGAGTAAAAAAAAGTATATGTTAGAGGTAAAAATACCATTTAAATGAAAAATAAATTCTTCTCATTCATAACCTGTATATATGAATCTACTAAAAGAAAATCCACTTTAAGAAGAGGGTTTCAACTACCTAATCCACCACAAATGCTGGTCCAGAAATATATTTAGGGTTTGGAGAAGAAAGGCCTGGTTGTAGAAAATCCTTAAAGGATTTGGGTTAGGATTAAGAGGACTCAACCCAAAATTTAGCTTCACCTTTCACTTTTTATACCATACAAATCATGGTAACCTTGACTATGCCATACTCATTGAGTAATTTATGATCCTGAAAATAAAAACCTCCATATAGTAGCTGAAAATTACCATATGGGATTCTCACTAACTCCTATATCTTGGCTATGAGTAGGGAAATATCAATAGATTTGATCTATAGATAAAGGGAACCTCCTAAGATCAATTTCAAAAATATTGTAAGATTCTCTAGATCTGGGGTAAAACCCTCATCTTGAGATAAAAAAGATCCCAAAAAAATGGAGGGCTATGAGATTTAATATTTCCTTAAGCCTAGTGAAATGTATCCAACTCTATGACCTTCTTTCCCACATACAGATATGATCTGATGGATGGTTTCCATTACGACACGAGAAATATCTCTAGTAGCCACTATTGACCACCAATTCTTGTTTGGCCAACTTTGGCAGATTATCTTATTCTCCACGACATTTGTCACCAAGGGTTTTCCCTCACGAGTGACTAGGGGAGCTATGGAGCTACTATGAATGCGACAGTTGGAACAGAGCAAAATATCATCCAGGGTTTCCACTATATATATATATATATATATAATTGTATGCTTTTTAATTAAAATTAATTTTAAATTTGATCATTGCAAATGATGTATTTTCAAAACAGTCACCTCAATTAATTTTAAAACTTGATACTATTGGTAATTAAAAATTGTATAGATTTCAATATAATTAACAATGTGTGGATGGATATAATTATTATAATAGTAATATTTTATTTTTGAGGTTATTGTGAAACCAAACATTAAATTGGTGGATGAAATATTATTGTTTGTCTTACAAGGATCTTCATTTAAGTTACTAAAGTTAATGGAGGTGTATATACTCTATCCCTTATTGTCCCCTTAAGAAGGAACATGTGAACTCTTATAAACATGTTCTTAAATAATGATTTTTCTAATATATTCAAACTGAGTTATAAAATTCATAAAATAATCAAATTTAACAAACTATATCAATTTGAAATTTTTAACTTACTTAATTGTTTATACAATTCTATATAAATATTATCCATTAACACAATGAAAAATAATTTAACTCATAATTAGAGTTTTTTTATTTTCTTGGGGGTCATGTTGGTCTTAGTGGACGTTAATCATCATCACCATCGTCATCAATTAATTAAGATGAAAATTACTAAATGAAAATATTACTAAAAACTTAGCCAATAAAGGACCATTCAAAAGATGCACATGCAAAATTCACATTAGTATGTGTGACTGATAAAAGTGCATTCAAATTTCATAGTATGAAAAAAGGATTTTCCTTTATATCCAATGGTTTCCATTAAATAGTTATTTATATTAAAATTTCATTATTGATGCTTTATGAAAAATAAGAAATAAAAAATAATTGTATATATTGCAGACATATTAAAAATTTATAAAAATAAATAAATTACAATTTTATTTATTACCATAACAATTTAGTCTAACTTATAGATGAAATGGATTTTTTTCATGACATTTTTTTTGTTATGTTTAATAAAAATCTGACACGGGTTTTTAAAAACTTGAGTTTAAGCTGTTTAATCTCTATAATTCGAGTGCCCATGGTTTTTTAGGGCGTTGAATCAATTTATTCATTCAAAATGCTTTTTAAACAAAAAAAAATCACATTCTTTCTTGAAATAGTTTCGATTATGGTGAAAAAGTATATTTCCTCTATAAATTAGACTAATGCTTTACCATAACAATTAAAATTTTATTTATTATCATAACACTTAAAAATTAAAGTATAATTATATTTATTACCATAACAATTTTATTTATTGTTTATTTTAAAAAAATTAAATTTCATTTTTATTTATTACCACAAAATATGCTTTATTAAAATATTTTTATAATACATTTAAGTTATATCTTATAAAAAAATAAGTTATAGATTAATTAACTTTATAAAGTGGATCCTCTTGATTTAATTGAATAATATATGGTCATTTTTTAATGATAGTGCAACATATGGTTATATATAAAGCAAAATGGCCATAAAATTAATTTTTTAGTAAATGTTGATAGATATCAAACACTTATCTCAAAACACATTTTATATCTTAAAATTTAAAAGAAAAAAACATAAAAATTAACTTTATTATTATTATTATTGTTGAAATAATTAATATCTGAATAATATATTTAAAAGAATATGTAACAAGATTATTAATCATGTAATTTCAAAACTACTTTACCTAAAAATTTAACACCATTTAAAAAAAAAAACTATATAATTTAAAAATTTTATCACATTAAATTATAAATAAAAATAATTATATATAATTATTATCCATTAACTCAATGAACAATCATTTAACTCATAATAAGTTATTAGTCCCTGCCGCCTGCGGCATGGCAGGGACTATAGTAATTGGAACGAGAGAGTTGGCATTACTTTAAGCTGCTCATTAGTCCCTGCTATTTCAAATATCGAATGCTTTTTATGTTATATTCCAACGAATATTCTCTGTCATCCAATCAAAAAAATTATCGTCTTATTTGGCCTCATATCGAGGCGGGAACAAATTTAAATCATTTTCATAGTGGTAAGACTTTAATCTAATAAGAACAATAGCCATGTAATGCTAAGCATTTGAATTAATGCTAACATTAATTAGTAAACATTAAATGTTTACGATATCATGTAGTTATCTTAAGTTTATTGTAAGTTTCAATAACATTACCACTTATCGCTATGTTATTTTATTAAGTAATTTCCACCGCCACATACATGCAGTTTTGTGTTCTGTCAATAAATTTTGCCCAGCAACACTGCATGTTAACCACCTGTCCGTCAATAAATTTTAGCTTCCTCCCTTCAACTTGCGTGTGCACAGAGGAGTACTAATTCTGTCATTTACATATTACTATAAGGAAACGTATCTACCAATCTGCAAGGGGCAGGCTGAAGCTGCTCAGAATATGCACAGCGAAAATAGCAGGCCCGTTTGGTGCTGACATTATAATCCCTTGATTTCACCAGCTCCCCTCTCCTGCTGCAATACTCAGGCCATTGCAATGATTGCATTCTTCGTTTCTATCCCTTCAAATTGATCGACGATCCTTCTCTTCTGGTCATTCGCCATAGATCTAATTCGCTGCATTCTCTTGCTAGGATATGCACGCCCTCTCGCCGTTACCTTCTTCTGCGAGATGTCCACCACATAGTCCAGCAAATCTGGTCATCATCACACCAGAGCCACATTCAGAAAATGGAAAATTGAAATGAAGTAGATAAATTCATGACAAGTTGAAAGAAATGAGGTTTCCCTTCATTTTTATGATAACGTTGTAAATGTTGGTGAGGCAGAGGATTCAATCACACAAATAACACGAATATTTCACACACGAACGATGAGCTGCTGCTCTTCAATTAATCATAAAACTCAGAATCATAAAACTCTCTTACTCTCTTGAAAACAATGAACCCGTGAAGGGTATTTAATCTAATTGACATGCACACACTATCACTCATAACTGAACTTAATCAACTTGCTTAAATCACTGTCTAACTCGCTCACCAAATCTAACTGTAACTCAACTCAACTAACTCCACTTAACTATCTGTCTAACTTCTGCATGAGGAAGTAATTATATATTTTAACACTCCCCCTTAATTACGACCTCTAAACTAAAACATAACTTATGACAACTCAAACATTCCTGTTGGTCTATGTCTCAGCTAGGCTTACAACACCCAAGTTTCTTTTGTGAAACTCAAACAAATCTACTACTAGTGGCTTTGTAAAGATATCAACCAATTGATCACTCGTTCTACAAGGCTTCAAGTGAACTTCTCCATTGCTCACAAGTTCTCGAATAAAATGATATCTAGTATCAATATGCTTGCTCTTTTGATGAAACACACTATTCCTGGATAGTGCAATTGCTGATGTGTTGTCACAGTATATCGTTGTTGATCCTTGCTGTTTCTGCTTCAGTCCATCCAATACTCTTCTTAACCATACTGCTTGACATGCTACTGAAGTCGCTACTACATATTCTTCTTTTGCTGATGATAATGTCACAATAGGCTGATTTTTAGATGCTCATGCTATCAAACCTGAACTGAGATGGAACACATAACCGGATGTGCTCTTCTGATCATCCAAACTTCCTGCAAAATCACTATCTGTATATCCAATCAATTCTTTATGTTCTGTACTTGCATACATTATGCCATAATCTCTGGTTCCTGCTATGTATCTCAGAATTCTTTTTCCAACACTCCAATGTGTGTCTTTTGGAGTCTCCATGAATCTGGAAATCAGACTCACTCCCTGCATAATATATGGTCTTGTAGCTGTGAGATACATGAGGCTGCCAACCAATCCTTTGAATAAAGTTGGATTGACATCTGCCCCTTCATCATCCTTACTTAACTTTGTACCCATTGCAACTGGTGTAGGTACAGGTTTGGATTTATCCATCCTGAATCTTTTCAGCAAATCTGTTGCATACTTATTTTGACAAATAAAAATGCCTTTTTTAGATTGCTCAACTTCAATGCCAAGAAAATATTTCATGAGACCCAGATCTGTCATCTCAAATTCTTTCATCATGGCTACTTTAAATTCATCTATTTCAAGATCACTTGTAAAAATCATATCATCAACATATAAGCAAACTATCAAAATATGTCCATGCTCATTTACCTTTGTGTATAAGGTAGGCTCAATGCTGCTTCTGCAAAATCCATTCTTGATCATATAACTGTCAATTCTGCTATACCATGCTCTAGGTGCTTGCTTCAGTCCATAGAGCGCTTTCTTAAATCTGTAAACTTTATCCTCTTTTCCTTCAACTTCATAACCTAGAGGCTGTTGCACATAGATTTCTTCTTCGAGAATTCCATTCAAGAAGGCTGATTTGACATCCATCTGATACACTTTCCATTTGTTCTGAGCTGCTGTCGCTAGAACTGCTCTTACAGTATCCAATCTGGCTACCAGAGAAAAACTTTCTCCAAAGTCTATTCCCGGTTGCTGCGAGAATCCTTTTGCTACAAGTCTTGCTTTAAATCTGTAAATCTCACCTTTCTCATTCACTTTAGTCTTGTACACCCACTTCACACCAATGAGATTTTTATCGTTTGGTAAATCAACCAAATCCCATGTATCATTCTTTTCAATTGAATTCATCTCTTCATCCATGGCTTGCACCCAATTGTCATCTCTGATTGCTTCTTCAAAGGAAGAAGGTTGGAATGCCAACAATGCAAAATTTGAACTAACATCCAAATCATCATAAATATCTTTCAGACTTCTCATCTTTTTCTTACCATTGCTTGATTCATTACCTGATTCGCTGCTTGGAGAATTTTGGTTTGTGGATCTGCTTGAAGATCCATGCTTCTCTGAAAATCTTGGAGTCCTTGCTGGTGTGACTCTGTTTGGTGTCTGCTCTTTGGGTTCTTGCTCTGCAATCTTATTTCTACAATCATGAGCATAATGACCAAATATATTGCAGTAATAGCACTTTACCTTTGATTTGTCAGACCTTTGATTATTATGAAAGCTTCTGCTGTTGCTTCCACGTTGATGCTCATGATCATCTCGACCATCTCTGTGACCGCCATAGTTGTTGCCTCGTCCTCTGCCTCTCAATCGACTTCTTCCTCGACCCCTTGAAATATAGACATGACTTTGGAAGGTATTTTCCAAAGTGTAATCCTTATTTCTGTCTATCCTTGCCTCATGCGATAGAAGAGATCCCATCAACTCATCAATTGTGAGTTTTTCCAAGTCCTTTTCTTCTTCTATGGCTGCTACCACCACATCAAATTTGGTAGACAGGGATCGAAGAACCTTCTCGATCACTGTTCGATCTTTAATATCTTCACCATATATTTTTAACTGATTGACGACAGACATGACCCGATTCATGAAGGAATAAATGTCCTCTGTCTCCTTCATCTGCAGAATTTCAAAGTCTCTCCTGGTGTTCTGCAGTTTAACAATATTAACTTTCGCCATAGCTTGATAGATTGTCGCCAGTGTGTCCCATGCCTCCTTTGTTGACGAGGTTATCATGATCTTCTGGAACACGGCACGATCAACTCCCTGCTAGATAAGAAGCAACACTTGCGCATTCTTCTGCTTATCTTTCTTCCACCATTCCCACTCTACATTACTAAGGGCTCGTTCTCCTGCTTCATCTTGAGGTTCTGCAAACCCATACTTGACATGATCCCATACATCATGCGCTTTGAGCATAGTCTCCATTTTAATATCCCACATATCATAATCTTTCCCATTGAAAGAAGGAAGTTGTGGCTGAAAACTCGATGTGGCCATCTTGGCTAAAAAAAATTGTCTCTGACAAAGACCCTAAATTTCTCTTCTTTTTGTAAAAACTTTGCTAAACTCATTTTTTTTTTAAATCTCTTTCAATAAAACCCAAACCCTAGGTTTTATATAAAAATTATTCCTTTGTATTTTTATAAAAGTTTATAAAAACCTTTATAAAAAAAACCTTTGATTTGTGCTTGATTTATATAAAGAATCCTTTAAAAAAAAAAAAAAACCTTTATATAAAAAAATAAAAAAATACTTGTGGTTAAAGCCGCCGTATGCAAACTATATAGATCCCTTTTAATAAGTTAAAAAGGCTCATGCACATCCACGTATTGGTTTGTGGATTTCCCAAAAACAGAAATATGCCACACGCACTTCGAAAGGTAAGACACGTATGTACCTTTTCAAAATAAATCTCACGTACCCGCAGTGAAAGAACGTGTTGACTTGTTCAACACGGCTTTTTTTTTTTAAACTGTGATGCCGTCTTCTATGTAATTCAAGGAGCTACGGAGTTAACCGCAACCTCTCCCAAAAGGAGCTGCGGACATTCGGCCTTTTTCTTTTGGCCTGCTTACGGGCTCTGCTCGCCCACGGATCTCTGATCCTTCCTCATTAATCATAAAACTCAGAATCATAAAACTCTCTTACTCTCTTGAAAACAATGAACCCGTGAAGGGTATTTAATCTAATTGACATGCACACACTATCACTCATAACTGAACTTAATCAACTCGCTTAACTCACTGTCTAACTCGCTCACCAAATCTAACTATAACTCAACTCAACTAACTCCACTTAACTATATTTCTAACTTTTGCATGAGGAAGTAATTATATATTTTAACAGTAAAGTCAGTAGGAGCTAGTGAACTACCTCCTTTGGAGCGGCTTCAATTCGACCTTACAGAAACATATTTGGTTTGCCGTATCTATTTGCAGTTCTATTTGCTAACATTATTCCTATATTTTTTTTTTGTAAATATATTAGGGCCTCTCTATTGACTATTTATCATTATCATGCAGGTTACAGTAAGATAAAATTTGTCTATGGCCTCAACCTGCCCGAAGGAAACCAGGTCTGTTGGCCGTCTGAGTGCGTGAAAAGCATTCCAAAATTGGAAAAGTTTCATTTTTCTATAACCCACATGGGCTAGCTGATCTAGAGCATTCCTATCTACATGCAGATAATAAAAAACAAGTTCATACAAAATTGCAGATTTCATAAAACATCAGTAAAGGAACATCTATTCATCGGAAGAAGAAACAGGGGCAGGTTCTTTGACATTGGACCCTGGCATGTCTACTTGTTGGAGCTTTTGCAGCTGCTTTTCCATACGGCCAACCCTATCATTGAGCCTGCCCATGCGGTCCGATGCCTGGTACTGGGTGATCTTGATATGGTATAGCTGATCTTACATATCCTGTAACTTTTCCATTATACGAGATTCTAATTTTGCTGAGTCAATTTGAGCTTTTTCTAGAGGGAAACTCTGTATGGCCTTTGCAAGAAGGCATTTTACTATCCAGTAGGTGTGAATTGTCTGTTGGAATAAGGTGAGACAACCTCTAGTGTTCCCTGGATCAGTAATAAAGTCTATAATCTCAGCTTCTGTGGTATTGTCTTCAGGATCTGTCTGAATTTCTCTCTCCCAGCCCTTGATTTCCTGGCGAACTTTGGAGGGGTTTCCGATGACATAGTTTGTTGCTAAATTTTCTAGCAGTTCCTAATTGGATTTCCTGCCTCTTTTCTTGGGCTCCAGCTCTATGTGGGCTGGCTATTTTCCTTTCATTGTCTGGGAAGTTGAACGGCGTTTCCCCATTGTTTTATGAATCCTAAACATAACCATACAGCAAATGATAGTGAGGGATTTAAATTTTGCATGAGACTTCCATACATTGTTCCCGTAGGCCTCACAGATGTGACTACGATTCCAACAGAAATCAGTAGGCAACACAAGTCTAATCTGTAAGCTAAGATGAGAGCTATTCTGGTTGTCTAAAGGCACAGTCCTTGAAACCCTGTTCGACACCGAGAAGGCCAGGGTTCTAGCTTGCAATTTGATGACTGAGTGGATTTTGAAGGCCTGAAACTTCACGGATGGGTGACAAGAAAGATTGAGGTGCACACAGTTAATTATAACAAGATTGACATTTATAATTTCGCCCAACCAACATCCTAACCGGGTCCTCATATGACTGTGCATGTCGCAAAGGTAAGGAAGTTTCCCTCCTAAGTCTGCTACCTGGTTAGTCTGAGCGAGCTTCCAAGGGGACACAAGTTCAGAAGTGACAATGCCTACCCCAACCCTGAGCCTCCAGGCCTTGCGTTCCTGGTGCTTTCCCAACATTTGGAGGTTGCCAGACAGGATATAAATGACACAATTGACTAACAGGGTGCACGGATCACGAAAGCAAGGACTTATCTGCCTCTGGAAGGGTGTATAAAAACTAAAAACAGAGGAACCCAGAAAATCTATGCCATTATACAACTTTAAGCTAAAAACCAGAGCATTATCATCCATAAGTAAAGGGAGAAGACTGGAGACGTACCCCCAACTGGTCGAGAATGTAACAGCGGTTCTTGTCTTCCTCCTCTGCTTCCTCCAAGCAAGGGCATGCAAAAAGAAAAGCATTACCGCTTGGGGAGAAGAGGGAACTAAACTTACCTTATGAGAGCCTGTCCGTCTGCAATCTGACAACACAGGTTGTCCATCATGCGAACTCATTAAAGATCGCTCGCTCACTGCATACCATAATCTATGATCCCAATGCTTCATTATTGCGGTTGATTGTGTATTGGACGCCATAACCGCCACCTTTAACAATTATGAACTATGAGCTGCCAAGTGTTCACCCCGATCGGGGGGTACATTATTCCTATATTGCTAACATGTACAAATCAATTTAAATTCTCAATTCTGACTAATGATAAATAGGAGTCTTTTTGTTGCCATTTTTTTCCTGTTTTGTGCAGGCGTTTTGCGATTTCCTTGATGAGATTTCATCCCGAATGGCCACTGAAAGAGTGCAGATATGAAATATGATTGATTTCCTTGATGAGATTTCATCCCGGATGGCCACTGAAAGAGTACAGGTATGAAATATGATTGATGGCTATCTAAATGGGTCCATGCCCAGTATTAGAAATCAGTATATCAGTAATCAGTATATTATAAATAATTCAATAGTAAGAAGGGTAGCCGCCAGCAATGGTTAAGGAACTTACATCTCAGGAGGTGCTTACATGAATTTGTTGAAGGTCTCAGGGGTAGGTTGCAGGAGTGACACCACGATAGTCGAATTGAAAATGTGGAAAACTTGGCATAGGCATTGAACAATCTGGTATGTTGTAGTGCTGTCCAGACATGTGGAAATCTCGTCCATTCCATGCTTTTTTGGGTCTAAAAAACGATTTTACAATTCCTAACATTTTGATACTGCAATATTAACAACTTTACACTGCTATTTTAGAATTTAAATTGATGCAATATTAACAACTTTAACCTGCTATATAGAATTTATATTTTTTAATTCTAAATGTTAAGTTGCAATCTGAACAACAGATTCATCACAAAATTTTATTACAAAATTTCTAAAAGGACTCATTTTAGTTAACAGGAAAACAACACGATATTTTATTTGAGAAAGAAGCTATAGAAAAATAGCCTTCAGAACATAGTCTGTGAGCAGGTTAGCTTTCTGGCCCTCTAATGCAATACCCTACACAAGAAATAGTCAGCAATTCTCAGTAAATTCATTGAAATACATTTAAAATTTAATTCAATCTTAACGGATCTCAAAGTAGCCGCCTCTATTGTACCTTCATAAAGACATCTATATCGCTATCTGGTTTGATTCCCTGATCCTTTTCCCTCCTCAATAGTTCAGGTAATACGTCTACAGAAGAGGAAGATCGCAGATTATTCAAATTGCAGACTTCAAAATCTATAGCATTAGATTTAACAAGATCTTCAAATAGAAAAGGCATTCATACCATATCTCGACACTACTCCTTGGCACCGTGCAGAGAATTCTAAGGTTTCTCTCACAATCATTTCCCCAATGTGAAAATCATTCTGACTGATATAAGCTGATGCACCAATAGCCAAAATTATACCCATAAACTCCTACATATCAAACAGAAAATTGCTCCAACACTCTCTTAAATAGAAACGTTGCCCATGTACACAAATGATAGGTTTCTACAGGCAGAAATTTTAGGCACCCTTCAGCGCACAAATTCAGACTTCAATAGCAGGTAAGATTTTCTCCTTTTCAGCTTACAAACTCTAGTATCAGCTCACAAATTAAGTCTTCAATAGCAGGTAATATTTTCCCCTTTTCAGCTTACAAACTCTGATTTATACCAGCAAATGCTCAACTCACAAGACGCTAGAATATACAACCATCAGTAGGTCACAAGTGTGATAACTAATAGAGACTTAACAGACACGTTAAATGCATGCAAGTGAGTGCCAAGTTTTTTAGTTTATTTTGATTTTAATTATGTAAGGTAAGGAACGACGACAAGTATAAAAGTATTTATGCTCCTGCGATCAGATGGAGCCATGTCACTGTCGCAAATTTAAAAATAAAAAAACTCTTACCATATACGAATATATGATTATTTTGATTTTTTTAATTATTCTTTATAATTATCAAATCAAATATGATTATTTTGATGTTTTGGAAATTATTGTTTATAATTATCGAATCTTGTGACCCAAGCAATTTACAAGAAACTGCATATACAATTTTGTAGAACCTAACTCAGTAAAACGAATGGAAGAAAAGCTATGCACAGAATGACAGAGAAGCCAACTCAGTAAAATGCAGAACCAACACAGAAAGAATTTATTTTTTAAAAAATCATTTAAATATTGCTGGGTTCCATCGCTTGATCAACTGTGTAAACCCAACGCACCACGGTCATTGTAAGTCTGCCGCTAGTCGATCTAGTTTTTGATGCACTTGATGTTGGTACTCAATGCTTGTATTCAATCCCCATGGGTTGATCACAAGAGCCGATCCTAAGAATCAATGCTGCTTGTCGATGCTAGCATTCTTCTGAATAATCATAATTGGGGGCATAGGTTCAATTGTTTCTAAGGCACCGGTTCAACTGTTTCTGACGGATCTAGTTGGCTCAAGGCAGGGACTAGCTGCCTTGCAGCCATCCTTGTTTCATATATAATTAATTAAAATGTAAATTACTAAATAAAAATAGTATTAAAAACTTAGCCAATCAACCATTCAAAAGATGCACATGCAAAAATCAGTTTGAAAAAAGGATCTTCCAGGTTTTCATTAAATCATTATTTATATTAATATTTTATTATTAATATTTTATGAAAAATAAGCAATAAAAATTAATATATATGAGATATATATAAAATTTTATTAAAAAATAATATATATATATATATATATATATATATATATATATATATATATTAAAAAAATCAAATTTTATAATATATTAAATTAAAAAAAAAAAAAAAAAAATTGTTATTGCCAAAAGTATCCCAAATCACCGCACTAAAGAGATTATTTCTATTTTAACTATGAGAGATCCCTCAACTCTTTTCCATTACACAATTTTTTATATCCTTGAATTTATAAATATATTTTTTTAATGTTATAATTTTTTTTCAAATATTTAAAGAAAAGTTTTTATTTTATATTTTTTAACTTTTATTCAAATATTTTAATATATAGACGTGTTTGTGTTTATATTATATTGTAGAGAAATTGTTATATTTTTTAATAAAAATATTATATGAAATGTTTAAGATTTAATAAAAAGAAATGTTAAGGTTTGGCTAGATAAGTGGGGAGAAGCTATTATTTTGGAGAATAAGGATAATATTAAAAATAATATTATTTACAAATTTAATGATAGGTTGTGGGATAATAAAGAACTAGAGACAAATAAGAAAATAAGGTATTATAAGGAGGTGATTAAACCCAACTTTGGTAACTAGAATTGTGTTTCTATCCTTAGTAGTGTTAAGAAGAAAATGAACATTGTCAAGATAAGAATTGATTCTTATGAGTTTCAAAGTGAAACAAAGAGTTGGTCAATTCTCAAAACACCTTCAAAAGAAAGAGTTTGTCACCTTTACCATATATATATATATATATATATATATATATATATATCGATTTTCCATTGCTTATTCACATTCCTTCTAATTTTCAAAATCCTTCTCTCACTTATTTTCTATCCTAGAAATAAATTATTAAAATAGCTCGTTTAATCTCTTACTTTATTCTTACTTTGTTATGATACACCTTATTAATCTTAATGGGGTTAATCGTTGTAGTCATCATCATATTAATCACTAAAATTTTATAAAAAAATCATGATTATTTATATTATTAAAGAATTTAACCACACAAATTTAAATTCTCACCCACTTTATTATCACAATACTAAACTAAATCTTAAACTAATTTTTGGATCCAATTTATTAAACCTCAACTATCTCTATTTATCATTCTCGTCTATCTTTAAACTCCACAACCATTTCTTAAACGAATATAGCCACAGATACGTACCATTCAATGAATGTGAATACTTTCGAACCAATCAATACTTTCGAACCATTAAATGAATATTTCCGCACCAAGCCATTATTGCTAATACTTCATAAAAGAGGACCCTCGAAGATTTACGTAAGAGCCGCCTACTTTCGTAAAATTAACCATGTATCACTCAAGTTGATGCGGAGGTAATCACTATCAAAATATCTCTATATATTTTAAAAATAGTATCGAAGGCAACCAAACTGGATTTCTCAGTTCCAGGAGGTCCGTAATGAGGGTAACCTCATTTCCAAGGACAGCTGACTCTGCTATCAAACTCTTTTCGCTGCCAGAATCGATCGAGGTTCTCTATCATCTTCCCCTTTATCTTTGGATCCAGAGCCAAAGAATTGAAAGATAATAACTTAATATATAATGAATGCTATATATAATAACTTAATTATTTATAATAATATGGGGATGTCGAGGGAGAAGATTTGGATGTAATGTGGCATATATTAGAAGGGAGAGAAAATAAGCGAGAGAAGGATTTTGAAAATTAGAAGGAATGTAAATAAGTTATGGGAAATCGAAGAATTTTTTTTTTTTTCAAATATGATAAAGGTGACAAATTTTTTTTTTTAAGGTGTTTTGAGAATTGACCAACTTCTTGTTTCATTTTGAAATTCATAAGAATCAATTCTTATCTTGACAATGTTCATTTTCTTCTTAACACTACTAAAGATAGAAACGCAATTCTAGTTACCAAAGTTGGGATTAACACTGATAGAACAAAAGTTATGATTATCAAATCTGAGAAGGACACTTACGCTAATTTTATGTTTGACAATAGTAACTTGGAGGAAGTGTCTTCTTACAAGTACCTAAGAATTGATATTCATTACAAGCTCAACTGGAACTAAAGCATTCAGAAAAGGATTAATGGGGGGTGGAAAGCTTATTTTGGTCTTGAAAATAATTGTAAAATGACAAACCTCGTAATGTGGGATAGAAAGAAGTTCATCTTTGAAACTTTAGTCACTCCTGTTATCTTATATGGATGTGAGGTTTGGGGTTGCAACATCTCTAGAGAATCCTGGAGAAAGATTGAGCAAGCGTTTTATAACGTATAACCTTAAAATTAAAAGCAATACACCCTATCCTATTCTCCTTATAGAAGTGGGTCTTTCCCCTATCGAGAGCCTAGCTATGACCAGGCTTCTGTTGTACAAGCACAAGCTCGGGTCTTTCCCCTATCGAGAGCCTAGCTATGACCAGGCTTCTGTTGTACAAGCACAAGCTCAATAGTATAGGAGACCATAGACTTCCTAAGCTAGCTTTAAATTCTAGCCAAAACCACGTAAGGCTTAAATGAGGTTGGTATAAAGACACCAGACCCTGGTTAACCATTGGGAGATCAACGAGAATGTTGCATTGCAAAACATCAATAACATTAAAAAAAATTGCTACTTCTAAGTTCAAAGAAAAAATGTGGTGTGAGAAAGATTTAGCAGCTAAAAGATAATTAAGGTATTATAAGGAGGTCATCAACCCCACCTTAGAAGATCAAAAGTATCTCTCTGTTTTAATTAGCTAATATAGCCAAGATTAGAACGAACTCTCATGAGCTCCATAGTGAAACAAGTTGTTGGATTGTTCCTAAAATACCATGGATGGAAAGGATCTCCATCTGTGTGAGAATATGAACATCCAGGATGAAAATTACTTCCTCTTATAGTGCCCCGTGTACAACACATTAGAGCTCAATTTCATAATCTTTGTTGCAATACTGACCTTCCTAGCCTTTTAAGATGTCAAAATTATAGTGAGCTCGAGAGGGTTCTCTCCAAGCTTTTTGAGCATAGGAACAAAATCTTAAATCAAATTAAATAACTCTTTTCTTTAGGTCCCATAGACCAAAGATTGGTCTCAGGGAAGATGACCATCATCATCATCATCATCAATAACCATGTAAAATAGGTTTTCCTATCATATGACATTCCTTGACATTGTTTTCTTGCCTCAATGAATTTCAAAGTAAAGTTGGTAAATGTCGAACAAATTTATATTCTAATTTAATTTTTAATGATTGAATTTAAAAATAATAATTTAAATTATTAAATTTGAAAAATTATTTTTATAAATGTTAAAAAATTAAGATATAAAGTATTTAATCATTATATATATAATACATGTTCACTATTATTTTTAATGAATTGCCTAAAAGTTAAAAATGAAAAGAATGAAAGCTTAAATTTTTCTTAGACATTTTGGGTAGATTCAGATTGAAAATAGATCTAGGTTGTTCTTTATTTCTTTAAATATACGTGCAAAATATATGAGTAATTTAAACATTTGATTTTTTAACTTTTTATGAAAATTAAATTATATTTAGAAAGTAAAAAACTATTTAATCTTTATCTTTTAGAATATAATGTGTAAATTATATGAGTAATTTGAATATTTTTTTTTTTTATTTTTTTTAAATATACTCGCAAAATATATGAGTAATTTAAACATTTGATTTTTTAACTTTTTATGAAAATTAAATTATATTTAGAAACTAAAAAACTCTCTAATCTTTATCTTTTAGAATATAATGTGTAAATTATATGAATAGTTTGAATCTTTAATTTTTTTTTATGATATTATTTTCTAATTAGTTTCTAACAACTAGCTAGTTGTTTTCTAATTAATTTTTCCCAAATTTTGATAGATGTTTTTCAATTAAATTGAGTTAAAATACATTTTTATACTAAATAATTATGATAAAGTTAATAATTACTTTCAAAATGGTTCATGCCATAAAGTTTTTCTAAAGCAATTTTTCTTTTAAGCTTCTAGAAAAACTATATAGATTCACTTAATGCATAATTAAAAACAAGAATTAAATATGCTAATATAGAACAAATAATATTTTTCCTTTTTATTAATATAAAACAAATAATAATTGATAATAAAAATGACTATTAATTATTCATGTAAGAATTAAATTACAATTATGATTTTTAATTATAGAAAATTTATTTACATGCTTAATCTCTTAAATGTTATAAACTTTAGTTTTGATTTGTATTTGCAATGTTGGTTTAATTTTGGCTCTTTTAAATGTTTTAAAAATTAATTTTGGTCTGTATTTGATCGTGTTCATATTTTCTCCAATTTAATTATACCAGTTGTTGTTATGCGGTCATGACAACGCAAAGTTTAATAAATCTCATACCGTTTACAGTGAGGATAAATATTTAAACATATAAAATATTATTATTACTTGGTTTCATTATAATTATTATTATAATTTTCAATTGAACTATTTCTATCAACTTTATAAAACAAATGTTGTAGGTAGTGTGGTTTGTGTTATTCAAGAGGAAATTATGCTTTTAAAAAATCTACAAATTAAATATGAAATGGAAAAATTAATTCAGTTGCATAAATTCTAGTAATTATTAGGAAGTAAATATTTCTTATAGCTAATTGTAAATATGTTTTTTTATGTGAGTACTAGTTATTGTAAGTATTTTAATTTTACTAGTTTTAATATTGAAAATTAATTGTTTGAATATTTAAAAAACATTGTATAAATATTATAATTGTATTTATAAATTACTACATAAAAATCTGCATGGCATTGTATTGTGCAAAGAGTATGATAAGGGTTTCAAACTATAATCCAATAAAATATTTGAAAACAAAAAATTTCATGAAAAATAAATATTGATTTTCAATATTAAATATTATAACTTGCATTAGTGAAATCTAAATTAATAATAATATAGAAATAAATAAATTATTAAAACTCTAGCCTAACAAAAATTAATAATATATTGAAATTAATTATAAATAAAATAAGTATATATTTACCATAATAAATATATTCTATATTATTTAGATTTCCATTGTTTTTTTAATATTTAATTTTTTTTTTTCAATAAATTTGAAATATATATATATATATATATATATATTATAGATTTCCATTGTTTTTTTTAATATTAATTTTTTTTTTCAATAAAATTCAAATATATATCTACATTATTTAGATTCCCATTGTTTTTTTATATTTCAATAAAATTCAAAATTACTATAGTGGTGGTGGTAGGCTTATATTATTTAAATTTAAAATATTTTTATAATAATAAAATTTAAAATATGTGAGATGGGGTATATGGCCATTCATTTAATTTTATTGATTTATCTTTTCAAACAATAAATTGTTTCATAATTTTACGACGCTTGATAGGATTTGGTGCAAGTTCCATTGAAGGAGCCTACCATTTACGGTGGGAGAAAATTAAAGCCATCAATAAAACTTGTGGTGAGAGAATGGAGAAGATTAAAATTATCAATAAAACTTGTGGTGAGAGAAGAATAAAGTTATCGATAAAACTTGTCGTGCCAGAAGATTAAATTGGTGTCTTCTTAGAATTTAAATGAATTCAATGGCATTTTTGATAGTGACAAGTATAATGCAAATTTGTGAAAATTTAAATGAATTTAATGGTATTTTTGATAAATGTAAGAATCATTTGACAAGTATAACCCAAATCAATAATGTGCACTAAAATCAATTTATAGGAATGTTTTTTTTTTTTTATCATAGTTGTTTTTTGATGCAATATAATAATTTGGAGGACAGTTTTCTTTTGTAAATATTTGGTAAAAAAAACTATTCAAAAAATAAGATAGTTGAAGTGTTTGAATTGCATTTTTAATAGTGGAAATTGATTCAACGCCATCAAAAACCTTTAAGACACCCAAAATATTGAAATTTAACTATTGTAACCTAAATTTACAAAATTATTTACCTAAATATTTCGGAGTTGTCTATTCAGCCAGAGGAATTGCCGAGAAGACCAAAATTGGTCGGAATCTGGGCAATTTTTTTTAAGAAATCTTGCAATAGGAGTGTTTGAATCATGTTTTTGATGGTGGAAATAGATTCAGCACCATCCAAAACCTCTAAAGCACACAAAATATTGAAGTTTGATAGCTATAATCTGGATTTACAAAAATCCCTACCAGATTTTCTTAAAATCTTACCTGAATTTCAATGATTTTCAGAGCAAAAAGGTAGTCTAGTTAGACTACTGCAAATATTTCATAATCATACCAAAATTTCTAAAAAAAACCTGTGAGATTTTTTAAACTACGACCTTTTTGATCGACTAATACCAAAATTTCTAAAAAAACCTGTGAGATTTTTTAAACTACGACCTTTTAAACTACGACCTTTTTGATCGACTAAGATAACCAACTTTGGCATTTAGCTATCGTCCACCCATCTCAATTTCAACTTGTTAGCTTAGGGTATCTTGTCACGAATAGTAGAGCTTATATGGTTTTCTGATATCAATAAAATTACTTTTGTTTGAAAATAATTTACAGTCAGTAATTTAATATAGTTTAATGAATATATACGGAATTTAATATTTTCAAAAGGCATTTGCTGCACGAGCAAGAGTACATTTCCATAAAGGATGTTCATAATGCTGAATATTTACTCATTTCGAAACTTGAGGCATTTGGCTATAACTTCAAAATCATAACCAATAACATTACAAACCACTATTACTTTAAAAATTACAGTAAATAAAAAACAAATTATAAAATTTTATTTTATAATATTGAAAAATATTTATGGGATTTGACCAAACTAATACGTACATGGTGAGCCAAAATCTCATTGAGTTATACCTACGTCGCACTTATAATAATAGAAATAAGGGAAGTTGCGAAGCAGCAAGTCTCTGCGATTGAATTAGATGATGCTCATGGTTTTGAATTAAGGTGATTCCCATGGTTTTACTACTGCTCATATGATACTTGTGTTTGAGTAGCTTATATATGATACAATATGATACTTGTGCTTATGCAGCTACCATTGATTCTTTTAAATGATCTAAATATCATATATATGGGATGGCTAACATGTCTAGTGTTGTTTTCTTCTGAACAAAAGCTTCAATAAGCACTGTAACAATAAATTGAAGCTGGAAATGAAGAGGAGAAAGTGAAACCTCAAAATTTGCCAGATCATGTTGAGATCAATGAAGGAAAGATGAGCAGCACAAAGACTGATAGGAAAGAAATGCCTAGAGAATCTCGTATTGTAAAATTCTTCAAAGGGCCCTAAAGAGGAGATGACTTTACAATTCCTCAAGCGCTTGTAAGTATTGATATGCTGATCCTGTTTGTAACCACAGTTTGTGGATTAGATCAACTCTGACAGCCATTGATAATATGGGCCAGATGGGGAAATCTCTTGGGTACACCCACCAGGATATAAGTACCTTTGTTGGGGTTATTATCATATGGAATTTTCTTGGCCGTGTTGTTTCTGGTTTTTTATCAAAGATTCTTCTCCAAAAGTATAGATTTCCCAGGCCTCTTATGCTTACCATAGTCTTATTTATTTCTTGTATTGGGCATATTTTCATAGCCTTTGCTCTTCCAGGTTCATTATATGTAGACTCCATTATCATTGGGTTGTGCTTTGGTGCTCAATGGCCCGTATTATACGTTGTTATCTCGGAGCTATTTGGTCTCAATTATTATGCTACTCTTTATAATTTTGGAGGAGTTGCGAGCCCCTTGGGATCTTATTTGCTGTCTGTGAGAGTTGTAGGGTACTTATATGACCGAGAAGCAAGAAGGAATTTTATTCATCTCCAAAATTGTTCTCTTCAAGGATTGTTAAGATCCTCCACAGCTGTTGCCCCTACGCCATATTAAAACGAGCTTACATGCAAGATACTTGGGTAATTAAGAGAAATTCAGTTGTGTATGAAGTCACAAACAAGTGTATCCTATGATGCAAAAAACCCTTTGAGAATACATAAATAAATGCTTAAACCAGCATATAAAACAAACTTAACTGATAGAAATTTTAAATGCTATGGTGAAATTGTTGGAACTATAAATTCCAGCTTGTTTTATAGTTTAATATATGATTATATTAAAAAAAATTATTATTATTGTTATTACACAATATAAGGTAGAGTTTTGATTATTAATTTTCTAAAAAAAGACATTAATTAACACGTGTTTGTTCTGGGCCATAGAGAAAATTAAGTAGGACACTATAACGTTTGTTCCGAGCCATACAGAAAATTAAGTAGGAAATGATAACGCTTGCACTGCATGTTCGCCACTTGTGGCTTTTGCTTCCCTAAGAATGGAGTTGTAATTTCAGCATGTCCTTCAATAGTTTTCTTGATTTTCCATCCACTGTTTGAGATTGAAACCTCATGCAACTACCAATCTGCTATGCTTGATGAAATCTTTAAGTCTACCGAAGATGAGGGAGGAATGATTGCATTCAAGAATAGTAACAGTCGACAAGAGAATACCACACTCATGAGGAATTCCAATTATAAACGCATTGCCAAAATTGAAAGGCAATGGGATGAGGAGCCAGCAAGGATGAATAACAATGAGAAATCTATGCGTGGGAGATCTCTCAAGATCAGTGTTTTCAATGCTGAAAATTACGAAGCCGAAGCCAGATATGCCAAGCACAAAGAATTTCATTTGTCCTTTCAGTCTACAATGTCATTTACAACATCGTGTTCTTCTAATTATACTACTGATTCCACCTCCAATAGCTCATATTTATCTTCATGCAGAATCTCTGTACAGAGATAGTTCTTCCATTCGTACTGCTAAAACACAAGGGGATTCTCATCATGTGGGTTGTGGAGGCAGAGCATGGAAATGGGTTGTTGGCGATCAAGATTTACATGGAAAATCATTTGTTAGAGATGGGTATTTTCGAAATAGTGACATACCTTTCATCCCTGCAGGGCATACTAAGATGAAGTTAAAGTCCAAAAGTTGTAAGGATTCCAAGAAGACCAAGCACCCAAGCTCTCCAGGTAAGAAGCTTGCACGTTTTCTCAATTCTCTGTTCATGGTTGGGGACACCAAGAAGCCAAATATTTCGTCATCTTCTTCTGTAAGTGAATCCAATTCATATTATTCTTCTAAAAGAAAACCCAGCTCCACTTATTCATCTTCTCCAATCCAGGTCATGTATGACTAAATCATCCAGAGGGTCGAAGAACAGGTCTGTAACTTTCTACCCAACAAGTATATTAACCAATAACTCTTGTCTAATGTAAATTCATTTAAATTCTGCATGAAATTCTAATGTAAACTCATGTAAATTCTCCATGAAATATAGGGTAAGATTGCAAGATATACATAGAACACTTACGGATTCCCTACATACGATGTGACTTCACAAAAGAGATTATACAAAGCTGGTCGAAAAGCCAGATTAGACATCATTTGTCCTTTCAGTCTACAATGCCATCTGCAACATCGTGTTCTTCTGATTATACTAATGATTCCACCTCCAATAGCCCATATTTATCTTCAGATGCAAAATCTCTGTACAGAGATAGTTCTTCCATTCGTACTGCTAGAACACAAGGGGATTCTCATTTGTTTCTTTCATTATTGTTTTGATTCAGTTATGTTTTGGTCTGTTTTTAGTTTAATAAAAGCTACAGTCATAGTTAAATTCCTCCATTGATATTGGATTTTTGCGTTTTCAGAGGAAGAATGATTCAGTGAGGATCTACTTGGGCAGAAGTTGTGTTTATTAAGAGAAGTCTTGGTTTTTCATTGTGGATTTGCAGAGAAAATAATTTCTGCTGAGGAAATCAAGCTTAGTATTATAAAATTTTGAATTGTATATATTAATCTTTCATTCTTACTTTCTTCGTAGAAATCAAAATGGAAAGCAAGGATTTAAAGGAGGTGCAATCTCAGGCAAATGATTCAGTTCCAGATGAGAAATTGACTTCCGAAAAACATGTTGATAGTGAAGACCATAAGAAAAACAATGTCGAAGAAAAGATTTCAAGTATTGAAAAAGAGAGCACTGATGTAGAGAAGAATGATGTTGATAAAGAGGATGGAGTCACTGTAGATCGAACCTTATACATATACGATGTTCTAGGCGAAGAAAAAGAAAACGAGCCTATTTTCTACGGTATTCAAAATCCTAAAGCTGAAATTGGATGATATCCAGAATCTGATTTTGGCGTGAGAGGCGTTGCTTGGCTGGAAAAGGCTACGGCTCTAAAGAATTTCTTCATGGAGCATGGCTTCATGATCCAGAAATTTTCCGAGAAGAGTGGTATTCCAGATTTTTCCGTCATCTTTCCCTTACGAAGAAAGATGAAGCCGATCTAAACACAACAGTCACCGAGAGGAAAAATGCCATCGGAGAAGGCAAAATCCCAGCAAAAGATAAGAAAGAAAATAATGATGGGAAGATTATCAAGGACTGGAGTGCATGGAATCCCTTGAATTTGGTTAATGATAGTTTAGATAGACAATACCAGATTTAGTTGTAGAGCCCACCGTTAAGGGTAGGATCATTTTGTTTTCACCTTCGGAGAGTCAGCAGTGTTGAGCAACTAGATCTTTCTTGAGACAAAAGGACCTCAAATTTATCGAAATCAACATTGACATTTATCCTGGCAGGAAGGCAGAGCTAGAAATAATAATGGGTTCTTCATCTGTTCCTAAAATTTTCTTCAATGAATTGTGCTTGGGAGGGATGAATGAGATTAGGGCCCGGGAAGAGTCTGGCAAACTCGATTAGAAGATCAAATTATTGATTGAAATTGAGGCTCCTACTACGACCCCTTTTCCACCATCTGTAGGGGAAGATTATTTCGGAAACAATGGGATGGTGGATGAGTTTGCTAATGTTGTCACAAAACTCAGGGAAGCAGTGGTTGTCAAGGATAGGTTTTATAAAATGAGGATGTTCTCCAAGTGCTTTGTTGGATTGGAGGCAATGGATTTCTTGTTAGAGGATCAGTTGCTCGTGGAGGTAGAGCATGGAAATGAGCTGTTGGTGATCGATATTTACATGGAAAAACATCTGTTAGAGATGGGTATTTTCGAAATAGTGACATTACTTTCATCCCTACAGAGCATATTAAGATGAAGGCTGAAGGACCTAGGAACCGAGCTAAAAAAAAGCCTACCAACAAATGCGTTCAAATAGACATGCAAATAGCCATGTGTAAACCTGTAATACTACCATGCAAAGAGCCATCTGTAAACCCTATTCACTCTCTCATATCCTTTCCTGGCACAACGCATTCATGCTAGCATTTTATACTCGAGATTAATGCTAGCATTAGTTTATGGCTCTAAAAACTTAATGGAAAAAAACTAAAAAACTTTGTATCAATTCACATTTATGCTAAGTTTCCATAGGTCTTGCCTTGATATGAGGCCAAATAAGACCTCCAAGTTGCCTATTGGTTAAAACAATAATTACATGAAGCTCACTAGAAAATGGAAAAGTGCTTTTAAAATATAAATGGAAAATTTTATAATAAATTGACTTGGTTTTTCTGCAGGGACTAATGCAAAGCCTAAAAACGATTACTATAGTCCCTGCCATGCCGCAGGCGGCAGGGACTAATAAAATATAAGAGATATATTTTCTTTTATCTACGAAATATTTAGTATTTCTAAGCTTGTGTATTATTATGGTAAATTTTTTGAAGTTAATTTTGTGATGTAATCGAGAATATTTATTTAAATTTATTATTTTTTTATCATAGGAATTAAATTTATATGAATAAATAAATAATCAATTAACCTGTAATTAATAAACCAGTGTGTAGTGATTAACATAATGTTAATTATAATTTGTCTGTGAAAAATTATTAATAATCGTAATTAATTAATATAAAAATTAATCTGATTAATTTAATTAATATTTAAATTACAATTAAGTCATTATTTTTAAAAAATAAACTCTAATTTAATTAAATAATAAAATAATAAATAATAAGAAAAATAAAATAATAATAAATATATATTAAATTAAATTAATAGGTGTAGTCTAATTTATAGATTAAATGGTTTTTTTTCATGATATTTTTTCTTGTTAATTTTAATTAAATTTGGAAAAATATTTTTAAAAACTTTGGTTTAAATTGTTTAATCTAAATAAGGGTCCTGAATCCATTTACACATTCAAAAATGTATTTTAAACAACAAAAAATCTTGAAATTGTATTGCTGAATTTCGAGGAATGCTTGTGAAAAATGCTACTTTCTCTATAAGTAGGACTACATCTTATTATAATATTCATATTAACATTTATTAATAAAGTTTGGTAACTTAAAGAATAATATTAATAACCTTATGATATTATTTAAACTTTAATGTTTTATATTAATACATTAATAACTATAAATTAGTATATTATTCTTGACATTAACACATTAAAAATATATTTATCTATACAGAATAAAACATTAAAAATATACTAACTTACACATTAATATATTAAGCTATACATTGATATATTAATTTATACAAAAATAGATATCGCAATGTGATGAACAAAAATTGATGTCTCATGTGATGAGAAAAACATTTGCATTTTATTGTGATGAACATAAATCAACATTGGAGTATGTAAAAAAAAGTTTGTCCTAATACGAGTAACAAAATATCAACATTACGACATGACAAATAAAATAATGATCACTTTTTGTGAACAAATAAGAATGTCACAATGTGATGACATATGAAACAATAGTCCACCTTTATAATCAATGTTGGAATAGTCAACCATAGTCAACTAGGGTCAACCTTATTCAATAATAGACAACCTTATTCATCCTCAGTTAGCTTTAGTCAACCATGATCAAGGTTTAAAAGGGTCTAATAATAATAATATTACTACTAATACTTTTATCTTTTTTTCAATAGAGCAACCATATTCAATCATGGACAAACTAGCTTAATTATGTTCAACCATGGTCATCCATGGTTAACATTGTCAACCATAGTGAACATACTCAACAATTTTCATCTATAGCTAAGCATTGGCAACCATGGTCAGCAATGTTAACCCATATTCAACTATAGTTAACCATAGGCAACAATGTTCAAAAATTGACATCACAATATCAAAAATAAATATCATTTTTTTTTTTTTTTGCAAGTTAGGCTAGACTATATTAGATCATAAAAGAAACTTTGCATAGCCATTGGGCTGAGATGGAAAGTGGTGCTTAGCTAATCCCAGCCTTGGTGGTTTTCAAAATAAAGCAGGTTTGGGGCTGCCTCATAGGAGGAAACCAACCCCTTAATAGAGTCATACAGTCATGTTTTACAAAATGTTTCATAACACATATAAAAACAAAATAGCTATAGTATGTCCAGAGTTGACAAAAAACATAAATGAACTGGGCAACTATGGAGTCATGGTGTTCCTTCATCTTCTTTTGTTGCAAGTTCCTCCTCCTCAATGAGGCATCCATATTCATCGTAAGGGCCTACTCCTCAACCATAGGCTCGTACAGGGGCTTCGGAGGGGCTACAAGGATGATAGGCACAACATGGTACTCTGCATCTAAAACTCTGGTACAAACTCCATTCGAATCCATGATCCAAATTTCTGTCTCCTCCTCCGTTGGCTCGTGAACATGGAGCGACTTGGTTTTCTGAGTGGGCATCTTAGAGTGCACTATGGCTTCTTTAGAGTTAAGAAAATATCTTCCTAGGTGAAGTCAAGCCTTTGAGTAGCCTCCCTTTCATGGCTACCTGAAGAGGAACCTTCAATGGATTCCAGATGTTGGTCTTGGCCACAGTGATAGCGCCCCGATAATGCACCTCTATGGCTTCCCCTAATGGGCTTTTGACATTGTCGTGGGACCATGGAGAGGCTATCATGCAAAGAGTGGGATTATGAGCCAAGATCAGGGAGATGCACAACTTGAGTGCGCACAATAGAGGTGCGCAGAGGGAGGCACGCAATAGGGGGGTGTGCAGTGGGGGGTGCGCAACAGGGGATCTTGCCATGGATAGCGTGCAGGAGGGAGAGGCACAGAAGGAGGGGCTTTCAACTAGGAGGCACACTGCCGAGGGGCTCATAGCAGGGGGCAAGCAGTAAGGAGAATCTTAGAGGGAGGAGCATGTAGTAGGAGGGCACGCGATAAGGGGCTCACAAAAGGAGCATGCAACATTGGGAGTGCACATCAGGAAGGGCAATGGTAGTGGAGATGCATGAGGGAAGCTGGAGAAGTGGCATGATGGCGAGGGGAATAACAACGATGACTCTTGAGACCGACTGGAGCAGTAATGAGATGGTTGAATGAGGAGCTTCAGTTCCTTTTGAAGACCCGTGGCACGAGCGCAGTTGCGGTGAGGGACTGTGGCACAAGCGCAGATATGGTGAGGGACAGTCCAAGTGTTACTGCATGTGATATGAAGTATGGCAAGAGGTCAGGTGTTCCAGAGCATCGTTATGATGATTAACGATTTGAGTTTCTGCATCATGTTAGAGTTGGAGTTGCAGGGCGGCATCAGCCTGAGCATGGTAGGATTTGTCCTTGCATTATCTGGACGTGCCACCTGCATCTGGGGAAAAAAATAAAAATAAAAAAATATGATTGTTTCAATTTATCAAACAAAAATAAACATCACAATCTAACGAACAAAAATTGATGTCACATGTGATGAATAGAAATTGATCTCAAATGTGATGAGAAATTTTTTTTATTACACTATGACAAACAAAAACCAATTTCACAATATGTCAAATAAAAATTCACCATTGAATATGACAAATAAAATATCAATGTTGTAATATGCCAAACAAAAAAAAAATATTGCAACATGACAAACGAAAAATCAACATTACAATATGAAAAACCAAAATCGACATCGAAATGTGACAAATACAAAAAATGATGTCACAATGTGACCTTTATAGTCAATATTTAAATAGTAAACCATAGACAACCTTAGTCAACCTTATTCACCCATGGTCAACCCTGGTAATCTCAATTCAACCTTATTTGACCATATTAAACTATAGTCAACCAAAATTAACCACAAACATTAATAATAATAATAATAATAATAATAAATAAGCTTGATGATGATGATAAAATATTTTCTTTATAACTTTTTTCAATGGTGTAACTATATTTAACCATAGTCAAACTAGCTCAACTATGGTCAACCATAGTCACATAGTTATCCATGGTTAATATTATCAACCATATTGAAAATAATTAGCCATATTCATCTATAGTTAAGCATTGACAACCATGATCGACAATGTTCACCCATAATTAACCACAAATTACCATATTTAACCATGATACCATAGTTAATAATAATAATAATAATAGAAAGACCTAATAATAATAGTATTAATAGTTTTAAGTGTTACCATATTCAATCATGGTCAATCTAGCTTAGCTGTGCTCAACCATTGTCACCATGGTCATTCATGGCTAACATTCTCAACTATATTCATTTATAGTTAAACATTAACAACCATGGTCGATTATAGTCAATAATAATAATAATCTAGTCAATACTAAAAAATGTTTAATAATTATAATAATGATAGCATATTTTTTTGTGGAGTAAATTTGTATTGCCTTGAAAACTTGAATTACATAGTGAGGTAGTATTTTTTAAACTAGTTTGTCACTAGGAATACCAGGCCATATCAAAAAGTGCACTTTTAAGAGAGAGAGTGAAGAAAAAAAGTATTCAAAAAGTTCAAAATAAGACATACATGCACTAATTTTTGGAATTTTGTGGCCATGAAACCAAATATAAATACTAGAAGACTTGAAAACTAGAAACATAACTGAAAGTAAAGTTAGGAGGTAGGATATGACTCTGTAGTTGCTACCTATATTGGCTCTTGATTCTAAGAGAGCAACCAATGGTGTGGGGAATTCCAAGGTTCTTCTTTATTTCTCTCTAGGCGTTGATCTAGGCCTGTCATATGTTGGTGTAGATGCTCCATGGGCAGGAGGAAATCCTTTCGTTGCTCATGATGATCCAATAAGACCCCATCCATGATAAATTTCAACTGCTAATATAGGTCCACAATATGCATGTATTGATTAAAGTGCCATCATGTGTGACCTATGTTAGGAACCCAATTTTAAAAACCAACGAGTACTTCTATGTACGAGAGAAGTTCCCATTAGAAAGTTCGATGCCTTTTAGTTTTTGTAAGTTTTGCTTGGATGGGGCTAGATGTCATATCCCAAAAATCTGCAACAACTTTAGAGAGTTTGTGGTGGAATCTATTGCTTCCTTGACTAGCCCACTCCTAATAAAAGGAAAAACTTCCTTTGAATCAGGTCCACTGATGAGGCAAGACGATGTCATAGGGTAGGAGACTACGCCAAAGGATAAAATGAAGAATGATAGGAATACAACACGTAAGGGAACAAGAGAGGAAAAAATAAATTTGATATGTCTAAATGTTCAAGAAAATGGACTTCAAAGGGAAAAAATAAATTTTGGTAGAATCCACCAAACTTGAACCCGTTATTTCTCCTAAACCAAACTAAGTCAATACTAATAAGGCTATTGCATTACATGATTGTCTGAACCATCAAAATCATATTTGATATTCAGTGACAATGTGATGTCGCACTAGTAAAGTTAAAATGATAAGCCTTTTGAATTAACATACATGGTATATATGACATATAGGATTTGAACACGCAAAAAAACTAATACACCTTCGGGCCTCACCATATAACACATATCCAATCACCTCCAAACCTCATTATATAACATAAAGCTAACACCTCAACATATAACACAGATCCAATTCCTCACCATGTAACACAAAGCTAATTTCTTTCACGACTCAACATATAACACAAATCCAACACCTTCGTGCGTCAACATACAATATAAAACCAATTCCTTCAAGCCTCAACATATAACACAGATCCAATGCCTTCGAGCCTCAAATTGTAACACAATGCCACTTCCTTCAAGCCTAAATATATAACATAGAGTTGGTTTCCTTAAAGGTTAAACATATAACATGAATCTAGTTCCTTTGGGCCTCAGCTATATACCATAGAGCTAACATTACTTTGAACATGAACATATACTACAGATCTAACATGCCTTTAGGCATCACAAATTCAATATTCCTTTGGGCACAACCATATAGAAAGGAGATAACACACCTTCGGGAATGATACAACCGATACACCATCGTGCACAACCATATAACATAAAGCTAACATACCTTTGGGGAAAACCATATACCACATATCTAACATGCTTTCAGTCATGACCATATACTAAAGAGCTATCATGATGCCTTCGAGCACTACCATATACCACAAAGCCAACAAACCTTCAGGCACAACTATATACCACAAAGCTAACATGGATTCACGCACAATCATAGAGCCAATATACCATAGAGCTAATATGCCTTCGGACATGACCATATACCATAAATCCAACATGCCTTCGAGCACAATCATAGAGTAAATACACCTTTGGAATCATTGTATAAGAAAGAAAAAACAACCTTTGGGCCTCACCAATAGACTAATATATCGATGAACAGGCACTCACATGCATCACACTAGTTGCACACATAGATGTGTGTGTGTGTGTGTGTGTGTGTGTGTGTGTGTGTGTGTGTGTGTTTGTGTGTGTGTGTGTGTGTGTGGATACTCCTAGGATTTATTGAAGCCGACATGAATTTGGAACATGGGTTGATTCAATTTTTTATTTTTTATGTTGTGTAGAAACTTCCATGTGACAACACCATGTAACCAGTCCCAGGGGTCCATGGTCAAACCTTTGCTAACATTAGAATTACGTCAGCATCGACAAATGGCATGTTCTACGTGGTGCCATGTGGCACCAAAATTTTATCCTATTGGACAAGTAACATCACCCAATATGCAAGCCACGTGCTACTCTTGCTTCCATGTGTCATTGTTTTGTCACTCAGCCAATTTTTTCCTGCCACTTATGTGTCCATGTCAGAATACCATGTCACTGGTCACCTGCTCTAAGGGGGTCCACTTGTAATTCGTGTATACCTACCATGTGTCATGATAATATTGGTCCATAGTGGCTAGGTGGAATGGCATTTTCAACATAACCTTTGTTAAATCATGCACAAATTAGTGCACCATCCACCATTCATAAAATTTAGAATGGCTAGATATGTCTGGAGATGCATGACATTTAACCTCACAACTAGTGCACAAGTCCATGCGCTATTTTCCACTAATTACTTGCCAGGACATGCATTTGATCTAAATATGCATGACATTTAAAAAAATTGGTGTTATTAATAATAAATTTGTTTTTTTTTCTTTTTTTCCATTGCCACCTTCAAACTAACATATCTTCTCATCCAGAACGGTTTTGAACAAGTGTGATATATATTTGGAAAGGTATTGAAGAGGAATATATAACCATATCATAGATAGCTTCATTTGAACATTAAAACCTTTAAACAAAACTAAATATTCTTCAAGCCATTTTTTCAATATTGAAGATTGATATTTTCAAGGCATTGAACTAACATTATACTCATTAATTTATTCCTTTGGCATCACCTTTGACATAAACAACAACATTATTTCCAAAAATATCCATCTTTTCATTGATGGAAACTGATCAAGTGCTGAGTGTAAAATCTCAAAAGTGAAAGTGCTCAGAATTGATTGGAAACTAAACGAAAACGAATATCTCATCACCAGGAATCTAGCACAATTTGTTTCGTCGAAAACGGAGTCTGGATGGAGAAGATAGAGCCTGTTATTTGTTTTCTTAAACAGCTAAAAAAAATTGCAGAAGTGACAGGTTGGTGACATGGTAACCAGTCAAAAAATTAAGTATATTCAGCGAATATTCTTCAGTTTCGCCGAATTACACTATGACAAGTGTCATTGTAATATTTTCCAGTTTGGTTTGAAGGTGAAATTTTTTTTATGTGTTGCTCCTAATGTTGAATTCGATTATTTTTTTTTTATATTATGGTTTGGGAAAACCCAAACAAAGGCAGATATGTGGTGCAACCAAGGGCTACCACGTGCCCCCTCTAGTGGACCCTATCCAAGGTCGAATTTCAACATGGATTAAACTTCTTTTCAGAGTCTGCATTTCAATTTTATATTATGGTTGGATTAAACCATATATTACAGGGCAGATTGATTTAATCCATAGTCAAAATTTTAACATACATTGGTGGATTAATATCATATAGTGGAGCGCATCTTAATTTTTAACTTAAGGCCAAAGACTTTGGGTTAAAATCTTCATTGGAAAAACCTTATATAGAGTTCAGACAAAGGTTGCGGCTCGACCACATGACCTCCCCACCAACAACAATGTGGTTTACCAATAGGTTGCGGCGTAGTCCTTGTAATGTATAGCCTCGAAGTTTTATATGATGTGTAATGGTTACTTCGACGACAGAAAGTAGGAAGCCAGCCCCCTACCCATATGTCCTTACCATGTAACCTCACTACAACTCCTCCACTAAACGCGCTTAATTCGCCATAAACATGAGTTAAACACGTAGTTAATACATGATTAATTTAATTAAAATGCAGTTAGTTTGGCGTTATTTTTTGAGGTCACACCAAATTCATTGGACTTCCATAATTAGCAGGGCTAACTAGAGCCTTCTCCAGTTTTGGAGGTAGTTTACTAGGAAATTTGTTTTTGGCCATATCTTTTGCAATTTTCGACCAAATTGAGTGCAAGAAGAGTCATTTATAAATGATTTGGACACTCTAGACTCATTGAAGTAGGTTTCATAAGTTGTAGGTGAATGTAAACAATATTTATGCACATTTGAGATAATACAGAGGCCCAAGCCATAGAAGCTGGACCAAGGATATGTAGCCCAGGAGGGGTGAACTCCTTCATCAAAACATTGTGTTAATGGATCAATTGTGATGGTTTGTTGTACTTGTTATTGATGTTGTTCAGAATTTGTTTTTCATGCTTTATTCTCTTGAATTTAACTTAAAAACTCATCCCATTTACCTATTTCACACTCATAAACGCCAAGGAAGCCTATGCACATAAAGCATAATATCATAAAATTAATTTTAAATCTAAAGATGAAATTAGCACAACAAAAATAACATTCAAATTCATATCAATTTGGTATGAGAGCCTAGTTGAAATGTTTCTAATGTTGTTTGCTTGATAATTGCTTGAGTTTTGTGCAAGTAAGGTTTTAATGGTTGCAAATTTGTGATGCTGACAAGGTTAAAGTTGTAGAGAGGTGAAAGGAAATTGTTAGTTTCAAGTCATGAGACTAGTACCAAAAGAAGGAGAGCCACAAGGGCACCATCTCCAAATTTCCACTCATAATTGCACTTGAAGCACCTCAATTTTTATCTCATGAAGCTGAGATTAAATAGGTACAAGCACCAAAAGCTGAGCTTGAATCCATAACCATCATGTCAGGTGTTGGAGAAACTGAAGGTCATTCAGAAGAGGATGATGTCAAGAAATACTTCAATGACATAAACATGATGGTTAAAATTATGTTTGATGCATTTACTACTGGGATGGCAGGAGAAGGTTCTAAGCCTCCTCATGGAGAAGGAACTTCAGATGATAAGAAGGATGAAGAAACAAATTCAAAGGGTAGTAGAGGAAAGACACCTCCATCTCCACCATCTTCATCATCACCATCAACATCATCTTCCACTTCCACCACAAAAATCATCCATGCTCACTCAAAGAACATAAGAGGAAAAACACCCTTACTCAAACTTGATGTCAAATTTGAGCTTCCAATGTATAATGGTGAGGTAAATGCAGAGAGGCTTGATAATTGAATATGTCAATTGGAGGTGTACTATGGGATTCATAACCTTCATGAAGATGACATAAAGATTCAATTGGCTTCTTTGAGGATGGAAGGAACTGCACTTGTATGGTGGGAAGCAAGGACTCTAGAAGAGATTAAAAACTATGGTAAGATCTCTATGTCTTGGTAAAGTTTTATTTCTCACATTAAAAAGAAATTATATCCAGATTACATGCAAAATTCCATTATGGATTGGAAAATTTTTAGACAATTGAAAGGAAAACATGTACAAGATTATACTCATGAATTTAGGAGAAGAGCTCTTATTTCGGGTATTAATTTATATTCTCAAGAAACTTTGTTTAAGTACATTCAATTTTTGCACAGTTAACTCATGTATACTATTCTCATGTTCAATCCCACAAACATAGATGAGTTTTGTTTTCAAGCCTAACATTTAGAAGCAAGAGGGAAACAAAAAATAAATGAGAAAATTGATAGTGAGGGTAAAGGAAAGGGAAATTTTTATGGAAGAGGAAAGAGAAATAGCTCTATCAAAAGAGAGCAAGAAAAAATCACATGAAAAAATTGTTCGAAGAATGGCCATGATGAAGCCCATTGTTGGAATCTTCGTCTAGATTTGAAGCCAAACAAACTGAAATCCAAAGAAAAGGGGAAAAATGTTTCTATAGTTGAACATGACTTAGGTTCAAATTCAAGAGATGAGACAAAGATTATAGCCATGGGTTTGAAAGGTATGCATATAGCAAGCACTAGTTCTTCAAATTGTTCCAATGTCACTCAAGATGAAGATAAAAGAATTGAAATTTTCCATATTAGAGTTGTTTCTAAACATACCAAGATTGACACACTTTTTGATAGTGGGTCACAAGCAAATATGATTTCCAAAGACTTGGTTAAGCAGCTAGAACTTGAAACTGTTAAACATCCAAGAACTTATCCTTTAGGCTAGATATGCAAGAATGCAAACTTTCAGGTTACAAGGAAGTGCATACTAATATTCACCATCAATTCAAACTTTCTTGATGAATTTTAACTTGATGTGGTGTCACTTGAGATATCACACATTGTTTTAGGAAGTCCATATCTTTATGATTGGAAAGTAGTATTTCATTGCTATGTGAATAAGTATCACTTGTTTAAATATGGAATTGAGTACATAGTTAGAGCGCATAAGAAGAATACAATTTTGTCTCTTATACATGTAGGAGAAATGAAGAGGATAGTGAATGCAAGTTAGAATTTGACATTATTAATGATCAAACATAGAGATGTTTTGAATCAAACCTTTCGAAATTATGCATCGAATGAACAAGTTGACTTCATTGAGGTTAGTTATTCTTGTAATGAGATGTTTCAGGACTCTAACAGGTTTCCTTTGAAAGGAGGTGAACAAGATGTGACATATTTGCAGCAGTTAACATCATTGTTGAGAAGTGTTGGAAACAAAATTTCTGTGCAAGAGAGTGCAAATATCAAAGAGAAAGTGACAAAGAATTTTGAAAAAGAAGGCACGGGTTCCATAAGTGCTTGTTTTGGATTCCCAAAGGGTACATGACAATGGAAAATATACTTGGTCAAGAGTCGACGCAAGTACAAAGAAAGATCAATTAAGAATCGCCATGATGACATTGTGCAAGGTGAGATTGTTTTTAAGTTTCCTTTGATTAATGAGAAAGGTAGGAACAAGTTGGTTTCTGCAAGAATAGATTTATGCTCTACAAATTCATGGGAGTTTCATCATGAAGGTGTCAACAACAACAAGATAAGGTCACAAGAGTCAAGGAAAATGTTAAGTTTTTTTTAAAAGCTCTAATTGATGAAAATGGGAAAGTTTCAGTGGATAGAGACTGGAAGGGTGAGGGAACAGTACCCTCATCCACATGATCAATACTCAAAGAGATTTTGGGGTCCAAAAGGCTTCTAGTGGGGAGAAATGATCAGGTGCTTAGTGTAAAAGCTCAAAATGAAAGTGCTCGGAACGGATTGGAAACTGAACGACAATGAAGAGCTCATCGGCAGGAATCTGACACAATTTGTTTCATTGAAAATGGAGTCTGTAATGAAGAAGATAGAGCCTGTTGTTAATTTTCCTAAACAATTGATTTTTTTCTGAAGTGACCCATTGTTGACATGGCAGCCAGTTAGAAAAATTAAGTATATTCAAGGAATATTATTTAGTTTTGCCCAATGACACTGTGACAAGTGTCACTATAGGATTCACCAGATTCATTTGAAGGTGAAACTGTTTTATGTGTTGCTCCTAAGGTTGAATTCAGATTTTTTTTTTATATTATGGTTGGGGCCAGCCCAACCATAGGCTAACACATGGTGCAGCCAAGGGCCACCACGTGCCCCCTCTGGTGGACCCTATCCAAGGTTGAATTGTAACATGGGTTAAATTTATTTTTAAAGTCCTCATTTTAATTTTATATTATGGTCAAATTAAACCATATATTACAGGGAAAATTGATTTAATCCAAAGTCGAAAGTTTAATATACATTGGTGGATTAATATCATATGGTCAAGCGCATATTAATATTAAACTTAAGTCTGAAGACTTTGGGTTAAAAGCTCTCTTGACAAAACCTTATATAGAGTTCGGGCAGAGGTCAGGGCTCGACCACACGACCTCCCCCACAACAACGTTCTGGCTTACCAATAGGTTGCGGCGTAGTCCTTGTAATGTATAGCCACAAAGTTTTATATGATGTGTAACGGTAGTCCGACGACAGAAATGAGGGGGCTACCCCAATGGGCCAGCCCCCTTCCCATGTGTCCTTACCATGTAACCTCACTACAATGTCTCCACTAAACGTGATTAATGCTCCATAAACATGAGTTAAACACGTTCTTAATCCACTATTAATTTAATTAAACTACTATTAGTTTGGAAATTTTTTTGGCAATTACACCAAATTCGGTGGACCTCCATAATTAGTGAGGCTAGCTAGAGCCTTCTCCAGTTTTGGAGGGAGTTTACTAGGAAAAAAAAATTTGGCCATATATTTTGCAATTTTCGACCAAATTGAGTGCAAGAATACTCATTTCTAAATGATTTGGACATTAAGGACTCAGTGAACTAGGTTTCAAGAGCTGTAGGTGAATTTAAACAAAATTTTATGCACATTTGAGCTAATATAGAGGCCCAAGTCATGGAAGCTGGACCAAGGAGATGTAGCCCAGGAGGGGCGAACTCCTTCATCAAAACACTGTGTTAATGGATCAATTGTGATGGTTTGTTGTACTTTTTATTGCTTCTATTTAGCATTTGTTTTTCATGCTTTATGGTCTTGAATTTAACTTAAAAGATCAACTCATTTACCTGTTTGACAGTCATAAACACTAAAGAAACCTATGCACATAAAGCAATTAATTTTAAATCTGAAGATGAAATTAGCACAGCAAAAATAAAATTCAAATTCAAATCAGAAACACCACAAGACATTGATGGTCATTTATGACAATATATTGTACTCCCTGTGTTGAGTTGTTACTATCAATATGTTGGTTGAAATGTGCTTCATTTATTTTGCTTCTCATTATCTGCTTTCTTCGCCCCTTTGAAATCAATAGAGAAGGGAGCTACTAAATAGGTATGCTCATCAATGGTACATAACTTTTCCTAAATCTTCCAGTGGACCTGTTCCTATTGTGAGTAAATTCTACCCTTATGAATATGCTCATTTTCATGTGAATGGAATCTTCCCCTATCAACAAATTATCTTCCTATGAAGTCTTCTTACCATGTACATACTCCTCATATTAAAGGTTGGAGGGAAATCCTATCCTATTTTTCTAAGATCATTGGTCCATTCCTTCCAGTGAGGAAGAGATTAGTACCATTTCCTATCTAAGATATCCAAATCTTTCTATTGATAATGGTTTAGTAAATATGTCTACAAGTTTTTATTTTGTTGGTATGTATTCCAATATGACATTCTAATCATACAATTGTTCTCAAAGAAAATGGTAATTGATGGGAATGTGCTCCGTTTTAGATTGCATTATAGGATTATTTGAGACATTGATAGCTTTAGTATTATCACGCATGTGTAATATCCCCTGGGAAATTCACTATGTGACTTTTACATTTAACTATTGGTTGGAAAATTAAAATACAAGTGACATAATACATTGTTGTAAATATTTATTTTAAATATTGAAAGAATAAATTATTTTTCGCATCCTAATCCTCTTAGAAATGTGCTAAAGGCTAACATGTGAGATTAATTCCTCTCTATTAGGAAAATTATTGAAATCGGTTATGTCTAGAGGGGTGGGAACAAAAAGGAATAAAATACTCCTCCTATCACTATTATTCAAGAGAGAATTTTTGGCACTGATAGACCACTAATAAAAATTGGTATGACTGGAGATAAACATGATGTTGTGGATTCTATGAAAATATGGAAGATAAATATAGTAATTACTTTTGAGAATAAAACCAGTCTGAGATAAATACTAGTTAGGAAACCAGAAGATTGGAAAGACATTGTCAATGGGTTTAGGAGGTGAATTCTAACAAGTATTTATGCATAGTTTTCCTAAGAGCTAGGAGTGGCGTGTGGGGGGAGCTGATAGAAGAGTTGGTTCAAGGTATAGAGGAGCATGAAAGCCTTTAACCTATTCCTGAAAGGACTTGGATAAGCATGCAAATAATTTAAATAGTGTATAATAGAATTGTGAATGTTGAGATTGTGCAGTAAATAGTAGAATAGATGTTCATTGTAGTTGTTAATGGTCTTAAATTAGAGATTGATGAAAATTTTATTGTTGTTTAACATATATTTTAATATAACAAAAATTACAAATGATTTTTGGTTAATTGAATTGTTGAAAGTAAAGAAATATGTATAGGTATTAGGGCAAAGGTCAGGCTTCTAGTCATAGGAATGGATAAGAGGGTACTTAGAAAATCTTGTTAAAGGTTTCTTGGGTGAACATTTTGTAAATAAAATAAAGTCAACAATAGAATAATTGACTGCAAAAAATCCCCTGCATAAAGATAAAGCATATACCTTGTTCTTGAGCCAAGCATGGTCAATCCTGAACAAATGGGGGTTAGGACTCAAAGAAACGACAACAATCCCCCATTACAGAGGTCCATTAGACCTTTGGTATATATATATATATATATATATATATATATATATATATATATATAGAGGTAGATTATATATACTAAATTATTAATATAGGTATCAAAAAACAAAGAATTTTAAATGTAATCATTAACCCAATGGAAATTTATGGAAAGTGAAATGAGCTATATACTTTATTTTCTGGAAACATTTCAAAATAAACTAGTAAATGCTTAAAAGAATATAATATTGTTTTTCCATGTAACATAAAAAATTATATTTCAGCTAACTATACCTATAGCCAGATCCTTAAATCTTGAAAACAAAATGACAAATTCTCTCAAATAAGCATACTGAGATAACATTCATAAAGCAAGTTACAAAGAAAAATGTCACTGTAATATTGGAAATATTAACTATAACCATTCACGTCCCCTTAGGAAATCAAAGGTTAAACTATAGTATATAAATAATAGGTTTTTTCAGAGAGAAAAACCTCACATAATAATAACAAAGTTTGAGAGATGCATAGAAAATGATATATTAAAAGAGGGCTTATACCCTTAATAATTTTTACAAACTTCCATACAAAAGCAATAGCCTACAACCAAAGAAAATAATGTCAACAAAGTGAAACCATTATATATATATATATATATATATGAAAATTCACTAAACGTAAGTTGTATACTGTTGTGACACCCCCAAAAATACCTGACAAAAAATTTAAAGAAAAATAAGAACATGTAACTATGGCAGAAAAGACAAATGCAAGAATGAACCGTCAAAAATCTTCTAGAAAACTTGTGTGAAAAATAACTCATTGCTTTTGAAGCATACCTAGAAGGAAATAAAGAAAGGTAAATATTTATTTTAACTCCTAAAAAAGTCTAAAGAAAAGAAAGATAATCATATACGTATGGTTCATAAATTTACCGATGAAAATAGTGAAGAGATGTCACATTCCTACAAGGGATAGAGTAAATGAGATCTCATCATAAGCTATTGAGGAACGGAGTGAAAATTTTTGGTAAATGGAAATATTAGAGCTAGGTTCTAATATCCCAAAATGGGAACTGCTAGCAAGGCATGACTAGAAAACGCATTTTCCAGGAATGGCTGCTATAGGATTTGAAACCAAGACATGGATCCCTTATATTGATGTATATAAGGCTGAAATCCAAGAGGTGGCTCAAAATAAATCCCTCTAGGTGGGTTAAACATATCTCCCACACCTAGTTGTCTTCAGAAAGTGCATGATGAAGGGGTTGGAACAATGAATGAACAAGAGATGGAATAACAGCTTTATTTTATTAAGCCTAGGCACATGAAGATGTAAATATCCAAAAAATGTATAATATAGCACCAAAGAGTACAATCTCTTGAGGAAACATCCACTCAAGAAAGGCAATACAAGCCTGAACAGAACATGTACAAGAAATGGAAGTATATTGCTACATATATGAAACCCCTGGCTATAACAGCGCAGTTTCTAAAGGAGAACTGCTGAAAAATAGTTTCAATACACAAATATGACAATATAAAGCTCAAATAAAGAAGGGGGAACAAGATCTCAACCCTTGGAAACAACAATACACAATCCTTGAAAGGATTGGCTGAAATAAGTACAAAATGGCAAATCTGCAGAAATGCCAGAGTTGTAGTGTAGCAGCTGCAACTGACAAAATGGAACTGGATGGAGAAGACTAAAGATGTTGCATCTGATGTAAATATCTCCTCCAATGGATCCTTCAGGTGAAAGGCTTATCCTATCACTGAAGATCTCACCCTCTAATCAACACTGCAAAACGCCACAGCAAATGCTCTATGAAAATAACGCAGTTACTGAATCAAACTGCGTTGTAGGGGCAAGGGAATGAGTTGTCCCAATGACAAGATCTACAATAAGCTCCAATGGCTTCCAAACTAATCTCCCAAAGGAAAGAGAGACTCCTCCTCTAAAAAACAAGTGATGAAAGAGGTGTTGTGATCCCTCACTGCAACACCCTGCAACACAACATTATTCTGCTATAGAAATAACGTTGTCCTGGAGGAGGATGCTTGGCCTCAAGCCTAGATGTGAGGAAAATCTATACAAATCCTTTAAGAGCTTCTCAAGAAAGGAGAAGGATTCCTAAGCAATAAATCCTTGTGCTAAGCAGCACAGCAACTCAGCTAAATAGCCAGGACTGCAAATAGTCTAAGCAGACAAGAAATCAATAATCATATGCATGTGTAACAATGGTTGCCTTGCTCTCCTTTTAAACACATGAGAGCTCCCTCTCCATGTGCCCCACTCTTTATGGTTTCCTCCTTCAAGGAATCGTCCCTCCTCTTTCTCTGTGTTGTCTCACAAGATGATTTCCACCTCATACCTCTGCGCTGTTTGACTTGGTCAAACTTGACCTAGCCTCTTTGCAAATGTATCCTTTCACACATGAGGGTGTGAAATATAGTTCCATTATTGATTCCCTTTCATAAAAAGAGGGATTTTATCCATGTTTTTATGATGAATGGGCCTTCTCACCCAATTATTCAACTCCTAAGTGAAAATATCAAAAGTTAATATTCCAATTTATTGCGGGAAAATTTTGGAATATTACAGTCCTCCCCTCCCAAATGTTGCTTGTCCTCAAGAAACTACAAGGATAGAAATGAGAAGTTGCCTCCAAGGCATGGAGACTGAAAAGTGTTGGGAAAACATCTTCTCCAAATGGATTCTCCATCCCCAAGCAATCATCCAGACAAAATGAGTCACCTCCCAATCATGGCAACTCCTGAAAATATCCTTCCACCTCGAGCTCCAGAAATGAAGGTGGGCTGAAAATATGAACATGGTAAGCATCATAGCTTACCCCATGCTTTCCTCCCCTCCACTCATGATGAGTGTAGAGTATGTGCTGATCCTGGGCTACAAAAGTATTGCCCTCAAGTGGCAAAATGAAGAACAATCCTCCAAGGATTTCTCCTCCAACATTGAAGAACAAGCTGGCCCAAAACAATCCATCCATGATGAATAGGACATGGTCATCATAGAGTATCCCAATGAGAAGTTTTTTGAAGGTTTTCAATGATGATACATGATACAAAAAATGCCTCAGAAGGACACATCGCAATCTCATCCACTGCAACTTCAAAAAATAACATGGCAAGTAATATACAAGAATCATCACATCTACTAATGGATAGTAAATGGTTGAATGTGTCAAAAATACATGATCAAGTAATTTCCCATTATTATACAATGGATGGTTAAAAAATTCATAGCCCACCTCAAAAGAAAACAAATAGGTGGATGTGGTGCCCATATCTCCTCCCATGCTCCCATTAGAACATGTAGTGCAGAAAATGTGGGAATTGTATCCTAATCATGCTCCCAATACAAATCAGATCCATATCAGCAAGTGAAGTCATGATTAGAAAAAAAATGAGGAAAATGTTGAAGGTTCCATGTGGTGCAAGAAGGTACCAACAGTTTTCCCAGTAGTGACAGCGCAGTTTTTCAAACTGCTGCTTCAGAAAATTACATGGAAAAATGTTTCTTGCTACATAGTGAATCATGTATGTCATCATAGGAAAATAGTTGGATATAAAAACTGAACATACATGTAATGAGAAAACATTTTCCGAAGGCCACATAAAATATGGCTGCCTCCATTATATAGTTTGGCCCAACAATGATCATGGAGCAATGTGTCAAGCTTTCCCTCTTGCGAAGCAATGCACTACATAGTAATGGTAAGAGTATGCAAATCAATGAATGTAAAAACAAACTTCTTACCATAAGCTGGAATTAAGATGGTACATGGATCCATGAATGAGTCCTCTGTAGTGTTTTGGCATGCTATGGAGAAGAATGTACCATGTGCTGCAAGAATATCCTCTTCCTCATGCTTGGAAATCCAAGTCAAGAAGAATATGCCACAGTGATAGATGTCTCTATCCACTATTCCATCATCATCACCTCCTCCTTGTTCACCAAGTGCATACAATGTGAAGTGATCCTGGGAACACTCCACCCATAGGTTCCTGCTCCAAAGTGACAACACTGTGAGCCCATGCAAATAAGCTCCTGTCAATACAAAGCTCTGCTCTTTGACATGCTCCTTGTAAAATACTCTTCTAGTAATGCTGCTGCAAATATGGAATACCTCCCAAGATGGAATTGCTTCCAAGTCATCCAAGGCCAAGGAGTAGCCCCCTTGCACCATGATAGTGCCCTCTTCTACTCTTGCAACACCACACAACTTATGAGAGCAATTTTTCCCTTGCTCTCTCAAGTGCAACTCAAGCAAAAAAAGTGCTTGCTTCCTCCTTATGCTCCCATCATACATCTCAAGAGATGAAAACATAATGAATGGTATGTGTGTCACATCAACATCATGCATCCATACTCCATGCTTCCCAATGATGCAAGAATCCTACCATCTCTCCTCCATCCTTCTATTCTTAGGAAGAGTGTATGCCAAGTGATGGCAAAACTCTTTCAAGAGTAACCAGCGCGGCCAAGCCTCCTGCTACCCAGTGTCATATATTTGCAAGTAGCCTCCCAGCTTCTTGCTCATCAACCACATCTTCTCAACCAATTGTGGATGTCTCCTTCTTCTCTTCCCCTTGGTACTCCTCTTATGAGGGCTACCATCTCTCTAGACCAAATCTTTCTCGTATTTCATGGAAGTTTGAAATGTAGCTCTTTGGAGATCTCTTAGAGAAGATCTCTCACCCATGACAGTGTTGAATCCACAAGGATCCAAATGTGATGAAGGTAGCATCTCCTCTCCATCATAGTTTGACATCGTTGTGAATATTTCCAAGGATGCAATGGATGTCTCATACTCCAGCTTAAGGATGGTTTCATGATTTTTCATATGAGTGTCATGGTTTGTTTCATCCTCCCAAATAAAATTCATGTCTTTGCACTTCATGGGATTTTGAAATTCAATCTTCTCAAGGATCAATGTGATCCCATAAGGACCCAAATAGGTGGTAGGAAAAAACCTCCCATCATGATGTGTATGGCTCAAGGAATGTCCAACACAAGCATGAGAGATGTTATCCATCCTAATATGTTCTCCATCTTCTATCTGCTCTTGTGAGAAAGGAGGAAAATATTTGCACTCCATGATGTGTTGAAGTGCACTTCTAATGAGATCTCTCCATGAGACCTCCCTCTCAACAATAGTCCTCCAAAACCAATGAGGTCTTGGATCTGCTGAAAGTAGAAGTTCCTCTTTAAGCTGAGAGGAGCTCATTGAGAAAGTGTCATCTTGAAAGGAGAAAGGGTTTCTCACTCCAAGATGTCTACTATCTTCCTTCAAGTCTTCAAACCCCAACCTCAAATGTGATATGTAATCCAACAATGGCTCATGAGTATGATGGTTTATTTCCTCCTTGAATGTTTCCATGTTGCAGAGCACAGTGTAACCAAGCTGCTCTAGATTAACAGTGTGATTTGACCCTTAGTCATGCAAAAGTAAATTTCCACAATTTTTAAAATAGTTTTCTGCAACAATGTATAGTGGAAATTCCTTCATACCTTGATGTGATTTGGGAACTTATTGTAGGGCTGCAAGAGTTCCTTCCTCCAAAGTGTTGGCTACCCCAACTGTTGATGCATGTGGTTGCTTCTCCATGGGTGTAACAGCGTTAGTACAAGGCTCCTCAAGTGGTGGTGTGAGCTTGTCCTCCTTTGTTATTTCTCCATCAAAGGTTTTGATCAACCTTTGAGTGAACTTTGCAAAATGTTTCACCCTTGCATGGCTCAAGTGGTTGGACCACCAATCATAGGCTCCACCCTCCAAGTGCAGCGTTGAGATTTCAATAGCTTCTTCCCCTGCTATAGGATGTAGTAGGAAAAATGCCTCCAACTTTCTCACGCAATCTTCTGCTGTAGATGACCCATCAACGGTAGACAACATAAATCTATTGCCTTTGATTTCTATTCTGCTGCAGGGTCTCTTCTCTTCCTTCAGTTGGATGAAATGAGGAAAATATAGAGTCTCCCGGAAGGCTCTAGGTTGAGATCTATACTCAACAAGGTAATCATTTAGAATTCTATAATCCAAGTGTCTTCCATGCTCATTGTCTTCTTCTTGATGAGAATAGGAAGTGCATGGTCCTTCCTCTTCTATTTCTTTAATCTTCTTAACTCCTTGGAGAGGTTTTCTCTAGATCTAAATACTGATGAGATTAATCTCATCTTCTTCATCATTCTAATATTCTTGGGCTAAGACTCATAGGCTGAGCCAATAAAGTTTCTTTGATACCACTATAATATCCCAAAATGGGAACTGCTAGCAAGACATGAGTGGAAAACGCATTTTCCAGGAATGGCTGCTACAACATTTGAAACCAGAACTTGGATCCCTTATATTGATGTATCTAAGACTGAAATCCAAGATGTGGCTCAAAATAAATCCCTCTGGGTGGGTTAAACAGATCTCCCACACCTAGTTGTCTTCAGAAAGTGCTCGATGAAGGGGTTGCAACAATGAATGAACAAGAGCTGGAATAACAGCGTTATTTTATTAAGCCTGGGCACATGAAGACATAAATAGCCAAAAAATTCATAATATAGCAGCAAAGAGTAAAATCTCTTGAGGAAACATCCACTCAAGCAAGGCAATACAAGCCTGAACAGAACATGTACAAGAAATGGAAGAATACTGCTACGTATATGAAACCCCTAGCTATAACAGCGCAGTCTATAAACGAAAACTACTGCAAAATAGTTTCAATACAAAAATATGACAATATACAGCTCAAATAAAGAAGGGGGAGCAAGATCTCAACCCCTGGAAACAACAATACACAATCCTTGAAAGGATTGGCTGAAATAAGTACAAAATGGCAAATCTGCAGAAATGTCGAAGTTGTAGTGTCGCAGCTGCAACTCAGAAAATGGAACTGGATGGAGAAGACTGAATATGTTGCATCTGATGTCAATATCTCCTCCAATGGATCCTTCAGGTTAAAGTCTTATCCTATCACTGAAGATCTCACCCTCTAATCAACACTGCAAAACCCCACAGCAAATGCTCTATGAAAATAACGCAGTTACTAAAGTAAACTGCGCTGTAGGGGCAAGGGAATGAGTTAGCCCAATGCCAATATCTGCAATAAGCTCCAATGGCTTCCAAAATAATCTCCCAAAGGAAAGGGAGACTCCTCCTCTGAAAAACAAGTGATGGAAGAGGTGTTGTGATCCCTCACTACAACACCCTGCAACACAACATTATTCTACTGCAGAAATAACACTGTCCTAGAGGAGGATGCTTGGCCTCAAGCCTAGAAGTGAGGAAAATCCATACAACTCCTTTAAGAGGCTTCTCAAGAAAGGAGAAGTATTCCTAAGCAGGAAATCCTTGTGCTAAGCAACACAACAACTCAGCTAAATAGTGGCGACTGCAAATAGTCTAAGCAGACAAGAAATCAATAATCATATGCATGTGTAACAATGGCTGCGTTGCTCTCCTTTTAAACACATGAGAGCTCCCTCTCCATGGGTCCCACTATTTAGGGTTTCCATTCAAGGAATCTTCCCTCCTCTTTCTCTGTACTGTCCCACAAGATGCTTTCCACCTCATACCTCTGTGTTGTTTGACTTGGTCAAACTTGACCTAGCCTCTTTGCAAATGTCTCCATTCACACATGAGGGTGTGAAATATAGTTCCATTGCTGATCCCCTTTCATACTAAGATGGTTTTTATCCATGTTTTTATTATGAATGGGCCTTCTCACCCAATTATTCAACTCCTAAGTGAAAATAGCAAAAGTTAATATTCCAATTTATTGCGAGAGAATTTTGGAATATTACATAGGTTTTTGTTAGAATACCTTGCAAATTTTTTCCATAAAAATCCTCATGGAGCTACTGTAGTTAAGTTAAAAATCCCATGAACATTTACCACCTCGGACAAGGAATCCCTTACCATAGAGCTATGACCACTATGAACACATTTGGTGAAGAATCAAAGAGGCAATTTGAAGACAACAACTCGATATTTGAAACCAAAAATCAAAGGGAAAACAATATTTTTTAAAGGAAAATTACCAGGTGCATGAATTAAAATCCCACCAAGAGTATTCTTGTACTCACTTTAGAGCTTGGAAGATTATTTAAACAAAATTAATTGTAATTTGACAAGAATCCCTTCATGAAAAGGGTAAGAACTCCTTTTGTTAAAATAGGGTTTTGAAACAATTGTAGAGCTCATTATCGTTATTGGAACCATAGAAAAATGAAATAATGTCAACATGATGTGGTAGGGTAGGTACCCTAACAATAACCTAATTAATTCACATAATCTATTCTCCGGGAAAAATCTATAACGTCGAAACTAACACCTGGATAGGGTCCATATGGGCAGTGTCGATCCCAATCCATCCAAACTAAACCACCCAAGTGTCCACCATCTTGGATGAAGAATGCAAAACAAACATATAAATGCATGTGCATGTGTATGCAATTTGAGCCTCATCAACACTTGGTGAGTGTGAAACATGAAAACAATCCTCATAGCAATGATAAAGCAATGATAATGTATATATATGTCGGGTGGTGATTTGAATTTCCATAATAGTTAAAGCTTGTATATGTTGGGTTAATATTGTAAGTGACAATATTTACTTGGATAAAGCACGAGGTAGTGCCGTGGATTACATCGAATGGTAGAATTATCAAATTATGTAGATTTATAAAGAGAGTCTATGGTTATATATATATATATATATATATATATATATATATATATATAATCTAATGGTAGAATTATCAAAGTATATAGAGTTTATGGTTATATATATATAGAGGGTTGTATATAAGAATAACTATATTAGGTTTGGAAAAAATGGTGAAAGGAATATGGAGAATTTTGTAAATAAATATGGAGAATATCCTTGGATAATTATTATTACACAAAAGGAGATTTCCATAACTTGGTACTTTAATAAAGCAATTGAACTTAAATATCTCAATAAAGATACCAAGTGAAAATAAATATGGAGAACACTTTTTGTAATTGATATTATGGAAATTATATGGTCAAGGGTTTCTTTGTCACAAAAAAAAATGCAAGACTTGGTAAGCCATGGGGTAACCTTATGTAATGATAGGTGAGGTATTTATAGAGGATATTTATAAAAATAAATAACTTATGCTGAGTTTCTAGAACATTTACATGCATTTTTTTTTTGTGAAAATGGGAGAGTTCTTACAACATGATAGAGACATGTTGATCACAAGTTTCTTGAAGATCCTTTATATTATGCCTCATTCATAGAATTTGAGTACAACAAGAGGTTTCTACTATATGCTCTGATTTGACGGTAGATAAAGAGGTTGATCTTTGTTTCTTGTTGAACCAGGAAACCGAGAATTTTCCTAGAAAGAAGGCTCATCCACTAGTTCTCTTTTAGTGATCAACACTTCGAGCCCAATACGCATCTCTATAGGCGTAAGTGTGAGGTTTTTTCTCCTTGGATACCATAAGCCATAATCCATAGTTCCCCACACATATATGAATATTGTTTTAACTGCAGCCACTTGAGACTCCTTTGGACATGATTCAAATCTACCCACTAGTCTTACTACTTGCATAATGTTTGGCCTTGATGTTTTTAAGTAAATTAGGCTCCCGATCATAGTCTTATACAAGTGTTTGGTTTACTTTTGGAGACTCAACATCCTTGTTGAGTTTGAAACCTGTAACCATGGGAGTGCTTATAGAGGAAAAATTTTCCATACCAAAATTTTTCAATATTTACTTAAGGTACTTGGTTTAGAATATGAAAATTCCTCTTTTTGATTGATTCACCTGCAAGATAGGAAAGAAATGTAATTCCCCTATAATATATTTCTCAAATTATTTTTTCATGTTGGTTGCAAAACTCCTAGTCATAGAATCATCAGCTCATCAAAAATCAACATAATTCAACAAAAGAATCCCACATCCAAATTTTCGGCATCATCCAGATTTATGGCATCATCCATTTTTACGGCTTCATCCATATTTATGCCATCCAGATTTACGACATCCATTTTTGGCATCATCCAGATTTACGGCATCATCCAGATTTATGTCATCATCCATATTTACAGAATCATCCATATTTATGGCATCCATTTCTAGCATCATCCAGATTTACGACATCATCCATATTTACAGTGTCATCCATATTTACGGCATCCAGATTTATGGCATCCATTTCTGGCATCATCCATATTTACGGCATCATCCATATTTATGACATCCAGATTTACGGCATCCATTTCCGTCATCATCTAGATTTACAACATCCATTTACTGATCATGAGGATGTGTGTGATGAGATTATTGAAATGTCCTCCAACGTTGACTCTATTTATATCAATCACTGAGGTTGTGTGACACATTTGCTGGGGGTGTAAAACCTTAAGGTCGACCTGCACATATTTTGAAAGTATTCAAAATAAATTCAAAATAAATTTTATGCTCATCGGATCAAGATGATCTTTAGATCGATCTTGCACCTCTTCGAAAGAGGAACCCAATAAAAATATTGGTGTCCTCATCTGAGCATCACAACATGGAGTTTGGACCTAGTTTTCCAATTTTAACACTCCCTCTCAACTAGGGAGAACTCCATCCACCTGTGCAATCAAACATCGTGCGTGATCTTGCTGTAACTTGCTTTGCTGGTCTCTTTATTTCAGAACAAAAGTGGGTCAGCCACAAAGACATCACTCCTGGCTAACAGATTCAACCCAGAGGTCTGAAACCTCTATAGGACTCACAAAGAGTCTCATACCAACCCGGAGTCGGTTTATCTGACCTGAACTCAGTAGGAGTTTTGAAACCTCACTTGGACTTAAGAGAGTCATATATACTAACCCGAAGTTAGTCACACTGACCTGAAGTCAGTTGGAGGTCTAAAACCTCACATGGACTCAAAGAGTCACATACCAACCCAAAGTTGGTTTATCTGACCCGAATTCAGTAGGAGGTCTGAAACCTCATATGGACTCAAAGAGTCACATACCAACTCGAAGTTGGTTTATTTGACCCAAAGTCAGTAGGAGGTCTGAAACCTCACTAGACTTGATCCCAGATCAAGTGGTTGGACACATGTCATCCTAGATAGAGAGTAAGAAAATCTCTGATGCGTCCATTAGTCTTTGCTACTAGTCTCTAGCTTTTCCCACCTCATTGGCCAAATGAGAGGTACTTCCCATGAGTCTGAAACTCAAATGGGTAGGATGCATACAGGGCACAGATCATGAGAGGCGAACCAACTTAATAATAATGGTGGGACCCAAGCACACCAACAAGGTTCGGCAAGCCTAGCCCTATCATTGCTTATAGCTCCGAGAAGCTACCCCCAAATCCCCCCATAGCTCCTAAAGCTCATCGTCCAATAGGACCCTCAGAATAGGGTCATTCCACGATACCAAGATTCTCATAGAAGGTTAGAAACATGGCCTTCCCCAAGGGCATTGGGAGAATATCTGTGACCTTCTCATCAATTCCTATATGATCGAGCCTTACGGCGCCTTGCTGTACCATATCCCGAATAAAGTGGTACCAGCCATCAACATGCTTGGATCGTTCATAGAACACGGGATTCTATGAAAAACGAATCCCCCTCTGGTTATCACAAAGGATAACGGTGGCATCTAGCACATGCTTGAACAGCTCACTGAAGAGCTTTCGCAACCAAGTGACTTCACAACAGGCCATACATGTTACAATGTATTCGGCCTCACCGGTGCTCAAGGCTACCGACTTCAGTTTCCTACCCGAAGTAGATCTATGTTTGAAGTAGCATCTAGATGTGCTCTTGCGATCCACCACACTTCCATCCCAATCGGTATCAGTATATACATGGATTTTCATACTCCCGGCAGTGTATCTCAACCCATGGTCTATCGTGCCTCAAATATATCTCAAGAGTTTCTTCACACAAACCCAGTGAATATTATGATCAACCATGTGTTGACTCAAAGTGTTCACTGCACAACATACGTCCGGACAGGTGTTCACTAAGAACATCAGGGCCCCTATGAGTTAAATATACTCAGTAGGATTTACTAGCATGGGCCCAACAGCACTGCCACTCAACTTCTTAAAGTTGACCTCCATTGGTGTCAACACGGACTTACAGTCCATCATACTAAATCTTTCTAGAAGCTTCACATTGTATTTTCCTTGAGAAATGAAAATCTCGCTAGGTCTCTGCCAGACCTCCAGGCCTAGGAAATAGTGCATCAGTCCTTGGTCCTTCATCTCAAACACAACAGCAAGCTCCCTCTTGCACTGATGAATGAGAGGGATAGCACCTGTCAGGAAGAGGTTGTCCACATACAGAACCAGAATGAGAGGCTTCTCTCTATCAACCTTGAAGTAAAGGTTCGGATCAGCATTACTACAAGTGAAGCCTGGCTTCATCAGGTAGTTATCTATCCTCTCGTACCAAGCTCTAGGTGCTTCCTTCAACACATAGAGGGCTTTCTTCAACCTGTAAACATGGGTGTCCCGATCCTGGACTTCGAACCCTAGAGGTTGCTCCACATGCACCTCTTTCATTTATCGCACCATGCATAAATGCGGTCTTCACATCCATCTGATGAAGACTCCATCCTTGCATAGTAGCAAGGGCTATGATAGATCAGATGGTGGTATATCAAGCCACAGGTGCAAATATATCATCATATTCTATGCCTTCGTTTTGAGAGAAGCCGCGAGCAACGAATCTTGCCTTGAACTTTTTAGCACTTCCATTAGATCCATGCTTGATCTTGAAGAGCCATTTCTAGGTGACAACTGCTTTGTCCTCCGGTCTTGGAACCACATCCTAGACATCATTCTTCATTATGGAGTCACACTCTTCATGCATAGCCTCCTTCCAGACTTGATGCTTTACGGCTTCCTCAAAAGATCCAGGCTCAAATTGTACCATAGTACTCATGGTTGCTAGATACCCTTGGTATCTACTTAGCTTCTTGCTTTCACGAATTCCCCCTTTGGGACCATATGTCCCTCGGCATCCTCAAGGGTGTCCCTGAGCCATGATGGTCTCTTTCCTATTGAAGGCGGTGGATCAATTGGGTCCATTGGTCCTTCAGCATCGGGCATCGTCTCATCCTTCGGTTCTTCTTGATTTCCAAGCCTTGCTTCATGATCTTCCTCAAATTGCAGAAGATTGACTACTTTCCTCATGGAAGCATCTTTTTCAAGGTAACATCATGGCATATCTCCACTTCCCTTTGACCAGAACAATATACTTTATAGGCCTTCGAAGTTTCGTTGTAGCCCACATACATTGTGGTCTCCCTCTTGATGCTAGCTCCTCTGCAAAATTTCTTAAACTCGTTCATCTCATATAATAATAACATCCTCCCTAGGATGTCAGAGGCAACATACCAGACAGATCATAATGTACTAATTGCAAGACATCATATGTCTTTGTGACACTTGAGGGGAAAGTTCCCCTTGTATGCTTTCCTTCGGCACAACTCTAACATACACCTTCATGATTATTTGAGAACTCAGGCATCCCCGTCACCACCTTCCTTGCTTCGGCAAGGGCCTTGTAGTGAAGTTGTTCAAACCTCCAGTGCCATAGTTCAGTCTATCGGATAGTATCACATTTCATCACTCCCAATGGACTTCCTCCAACCTGGTAGAGTGTACCAACTCTAAACCCAATTGTGATAGCTTCCTTGAAACTCTTCTTCCACATGTGCACCTTCCATCAATGAATGCCACATTAAAACCTTTGTCTTCCATGGCCGAAATAGACACAAGGTTCTTCTTCAAATTAGGTACATATAGTACATCTTTCAGGCAGAGGACTTGACCTTGAGACAACTGGAGGGTCACAGTCCCTATCCCTTTCATGGGATGTGTGGCAATATCTCCAAGGATAATGTGTAGATTATTATCCTTCTCAACCATATCAGTAAGTGCTTCCTTGAACCCAATGATGTGCCTTGAGGCACCACTATCTATCAACTAGACATCTATAGTGTCGGGTGGAGATGCGGCAGAGAGGGAAGATACAAGAATGAATTCATTTCTTTTATCATCAAAAACATTTGATTCCTCATACCTGGAATTTTTGGACCTTTTGAAAGGTTGCCCATTTCCTTCGGAGGGAGCCTTCCTTTTCTTGACCTTCTTGAAAGGGCACTCTCTAGCATAGTGACCTAGCTCAGAGATGTAGGCAACCAAAATCTTATGAATTGAGTCCCTGATCATCGGCTTTGCTTTGATTTCCCCCTTCTTGTACTTTGATTTGGCAGCAACAGTTGCAGTGGATGGAGGCTCTTGGATTTTACCCTGCACTTAGTCCATGACATCTTGGTCTTCCAAATTAAGATCCAATATCATCTTCCAAGAATGGAATTCATCCTTCCCAGTCAATTTTTCATCAACCTTAATGCCATTGTAGTTTGAGGAACCCATCCTCTTCTTCAGTGATTGCTACAAACTAGGGCTTTGTCTTCACCTCAGCTTTGATACCATGTAAATTTTTGAAGATTTTATATGCTTGATGAAACTTTACTTGTATCCCAAATGTCAGTCAGCAATCACATAAACAAGAAAGTAAAGTGCTGATAGAACATACCATTAGATCAACAGAAGACAAGCCAGAAAAATATAAGTTTGTTGGTGCGTTATGGTGGTCACTAGGATGCTTCAACCAGCAAAGTCTCAATACTATCAGCCAACCAAAAGTGTCACATACATATCCCTTAAAGACAGCTCATCAAAAATCAACATAATTCAACAAAAGAATCCCACATCCAGATTTTTGGCATCATCCATATTTACGGCATCATCCATATTTGTAGAATACAGATTTACGACATCCATTTCTGGCATCATCCATATTTACGACATCATCTAGATTTACAGCGTCATCCATATTTATGGCATCATCCATATTTACGGCATCATCCATATTTACGGTATCATCCATATTTACGGCATCCATTTCCGACATCATCCATATTTACAACATCATCCTATTTATGGCATCTAGATTTGCATCCAGATTTACAGCATCCATTTCCAGCATCATCCATATCTATAGCATCATCCATATTTACGGCATCCATTTCCGGCATCATCCATATTTACGACAACCTTTTACGACATCCATTTCTGGATCATGAGGATGTGTGTGATGAGATGATTGAAATGTCCTCCAACGTTGACTCTATTTATATCAATCACTGACGGTGTGTGACACATTTGCTGGGGGTGTAAAACCTTAAGGCCGAACTGCACATATTTTGAAAGTATTAAAAATAAACTCAAAATAAATGTTTTTCTCATCAGATCAAGATGATATTTAGATCTATATTGCACCTCTTCGAAAGAGGAACCCAATAAAAATATTGGTGTTTTCATTTGAGCATCACAACATGGAGTTTGGACCTAGTTGTCCAATTTTAACATTGCTTTAGCCCATACAACGCTCTTTTGAGCTGACACACATGCAACTCACTGATGAATATCTCAAATCCTTCAGGTTGCTCAATGTACACTTCTTCCTCAATGATCCCATTAAGGAACACAGTCTTCACATCCATCTGATGAATGTGCCAACCCATCTGCGCTGAGAGAGAAAGGATGGTCCTTATGGAAGAATGTCATGCGGCAGGTGCAAAGGTTTCTTCATAATCTATCCCCTCGATCTGTGAGAAGCCCCAGGCAAAAAATATGGCCTTATACTTCTCAACACTCCCATCAGCAGCTTGCTTTACCTTCTAGATCCATCTTGAACCTACCACTGATTTATCAACCGACGTTGGAACAATTTCCCAAGCACTATTTTTGACAATGGATTCATACTCCTCCACCATTGCATCTACCCATGTGGGATTTTGCATTTATTCCTGAAAGGAAGATGGCTCAGTCACAATACATTTTCTCATGAGAGCCATGTATCTAGTGAATCGGTCAAGATACTGTATTTGTCTGTGCTGTGAATTAGGAGCTCCTACATTCTGCGTAGCATCAAATCTCAGCCTCTCAGCTTCTGTGGTATGCCTTTTTCCTGTTCTGATGTTTGGCTCTGCATGAGTGGACTCCTCCACTCCATGAACCTCCTCCTGTGGTTGATCTACATCTATATACTCGTCTTTGAGAACCAAAAGTTCCTCCTCCGCATGTAAGTATAGCTCCCTCTCAAGCGACAACTTCATGGTTTTCTCCTCATTGAATTTTATATCCCGTCACACCACAGTCATTCAAATGTTTGGAAAATACACACTATAATTATGGGGTGTTTCTATGTACCCCAAAAATATCCCAACTTTAGAAGTCATCTCCAGCTTCTTCCTGGCGTCCTTGGTAACATGCACATAAATATATGATCCAAAAATCTTAAAGTGTGAAACCTCTGGTTTCTTACCATTAAAATCTTCTTCAGGTGTACTCATTTCAAGTACTCTATGAGCACAACGGTTTTTCACATAAACCGCAGTGTTGCATGCTTCTGCCCACAAATGCATTGGTAGGCACTGATCATGCAGCATCACTCGTGCAACACCCACAACCTTTCTGTTCTTCCTCTCCACGACCCCATTTTTCTATGGTTTATGAGGCACTATGAGTTCTCTTCGAATTCCTTCTTTGTTGTAGAAGTTTTTGAATTTGTTAGAGATGTATTCCCCACCATTATCGCTCCTCAGAGCCTTCACTTGCTTCCTCGACTCTTTCTCCACCAATGCTTTAAACTCATAGAATTTTGAGAATGTTTGATCTTTCTTCTGCATGAAGAAGATCCAGCATTTACGAGAGAAGTCATCAACAAAAATAGCATAGTACTTATGTTTTGCAATTGAAGCAACCGAGAATGGTCCACACACGTCTGTGTGAACTCTCTCCCGGATCACCGAAACATGGTTTTCCTTTTCATAAAATTTGGTCTTTACAAATTTTCCCATAGTACATCTCTTGCACTGATCTGACTCTGCAAGTGTACCCTTGGGAAGTCCAGTAGAAATCTGCTACAAAATTTTCAGGGCACCATAGTGAAGATGGCCCAATCTCCTGTGCCATAATTCGCCGTCATCCCAGCTCACCACTTCCTCTTCTTTCTCCACCATTACAGTGCAGCCATCTACCTCTATCTTGTAGAGATTCTTAACTCGAATCCCTATCTTCTTGGCTTGACCCGTTGTTTTATGTCGCAGGAAATATTTTCCATTGTTGGAAACAATGTCATAGCCTTTGTCCTCCAACATTGCGACTGAGACCAAGTTTTTCTTCAGACCTGGAACATGCATAACATCTTTCAATTGAAATGGTTTACCTGACTCCCTCTCAAAGGTAATGGTACCAATGTCGGTTGCACTGTATCTTCCATCATCGCCCATATCTATATGCATTTAGAGATCTTTCTCCTCCAAGTCACTGAAAAGCTCCTTATCTCTCGTCATGTGGAAGGAAGCACCACTATCAAGATACCACACCGATCCCATTGTGCTTGATACCAAGCATGTGATCAAAGAGAAATCAAGTTCAAATTTTGAGGCAAGGGCCTCACCAGCTGCAGCTCCAACAACCTTCTTGTTCTTCTTCTGTGGGTAGTTAGTGGCGATATGCCCATGTTCGTGACAGTGAAAACACTTCACTTTGGACAAATACAGCTTCTTGCCTTTAGACTTAGATTTTGAATGGAATCTATTCCCCTTCCCTTTCCTTGCCTTGGCAGCCAAAGCACAATCCTCTTCATCATCATGCTTTGATGAAGAGCCATCTCTGGTGTTCCGCCTGAACTCCTCCTACACTAGAGCCGACCACAATCGTTCCCAATACGACAGTTTGTCCCGTCCGTTGACAGAGTCTTCATAACTGTGCCAACTCTTAGGAAGTCCCAAGAGAGCCAAGATCACCAAATCATCATCAACAAAAATGATTCCCACACTCCCCAATTCATCCCGACATTGGACAAACTTTGTGAGATACTTTGAAATATTGTCACCCTTTTCCATCTTTATCTTTCTAAGTTTATACTTCAGTGCCAATTTCCTATGGTCGTTGTTTCTTTGGAAACTGTCCGTCAAAGCCTTCCACATTGCATATGGAGTGGCTTTCCCATGAAGGCTCGAGACAATGTGGTCTCGTACACCTTCCAACAGAATCCTTCTCGCCTTCACTACTTTCTTTTTCCATGCATCAAGTACTGCAGCATCCGTCGAAGTGGGCTTAGGAACATCACTGTCGATGAATTCCTTCAAGCCATTATCTTCAAGCAACGCACGCCTCCATCCTGTCCTTCGAGGAAATGTAGTTCTAGCTACCCTCGAGTACATACTCTAGCCTCAAGCCATTGAAATTCATTTCGATATTTACTCAACTGTCGCACCAAGAAATTCTTGCAGCAAATTCGAATTGTTTCCACCAACAAAACTCAGCTACTGCTTCAAAATTGCAATTTTCTTTCTCTGATACCATGTAGAAATTTTAATACAATTATGTATTACCTAGATTCTCTTGATCTAACAATTATATGCCACTATTAAATACAGAATCCTTCTACTAAAATCTTTGAGGAAATTTAATCAGCAATTGCAAACACATGAAGAAAGATCAATCGCACATAACATAGATGTTTTTTCTAGGAAAGCATAAATCTAAAAACCCCACTATCATATATTATGTATATATCATGGATCATGAAATAATCTCATACAAAACTCTAATCCAAGAGCTCTCAGTACAATATACAATTATCTCACATTGTCATGCAAAAATTGGCAAATACATGCGTCAATTTACTGCCTCCAGAAAACCTGCCTCCACTATGCAATCCCTAATGGTCAAGAACCTCTGAATGAATGAGAGCATGTTTTCCTTGAATGCACAATCCTCATGGGCACATCCAATGTGTGTGTGGTTGCATGAGTGCACCCACTAATGTCACAACTGATAGTCAAATTGTATATTTCACCTATCTCTCAACTGGGTCTCCACTGGATCTGACATACATGTAGTTAATAGTAGTAAATATTTAGTTGCATGTGAGACCACTGCTTATGAATCAATTAAATAATTAATTCTTTGATCTCTCACTAGTGTATGTTTAGTTACAACCAGCACAACTGAGTTTAACTCACTTAACTGAGTTAAACTACTTGACAACTCACATAACTACACATCCAACTCTGTTACAACTTCGAATCACTTAGTTACAACTAATTCCACTTGCATGTCCCACCAACCAACCTTAGAACTGGAAATTCCTTCAACTAACTGGTTTGCCACTTTAGTTAACTGAAATCAAGTGCTTCAAGAGAATAGATTAATATTTATTGTCCAATTATTATTAAGATCTAATAATAATCGACATGCATTATATTTTTAGACATAAGATCTATTAATAGACTTCGCACATGTATTCTGAAAATAGAACCTCATCCAGGAATAGAATTTTCTCAACCATCAATAAATATACTCTCGCTATAAATAGAATTTTCTCACCATTCTAAAAATAGACATACACCTAAAAATAGCCTATGGGCCCCACCTAGTGTGGGTGCTTATTTTCACTAGGATCATCATCTTGTTGAATCTCAACACCAACAGCTCCCTATTTATTTTACAAAAACAAATACGTTGCAATTCATAACAAGAAAATGTTAATGCTCATACCTGGTAATGAAATTTTAATCAATGCAGTTGACGAAGATGAAGAGAACAATGGCAATGTTCCAAGGCATCAACATACAACTAATTTTTCTTCACAACTTGTAATAAAGTTGAACATGCTAATTGAAATGTATGCCTGCAATTATGATGCACAAGATGGACTAGTAAACGGTGCAAATGGAATAGTTAAATCATAGACACATACAAAAAAAAGTTGATGTTCTATGGATTAAGTTCCATGACCCTAATATTGGTCATCGACAATCTATAAAACTAGCTTATTTGTATACTTCGGACATAGCACATGATTGGACACCATTATTACAAATATTAAAATCAATCCCTATGTCACCAAATATGGCTTATCTGAAGATATAGAAACAATTCCCAATTCAACTTGCATGTGCACGCACAATACATAGGTTGCAGGGTTTAAACTTGGAAAGAGTTGCATTTGAACCTACTGGAATAGAAGTGCATGGCCTAGTATGCACATCTCCATCACTTGTAAGAAACATAGAGTCATTGTACTTTCTAAATGCTCTGACAAACAATAATTTCAAGGTTAAGAAAAAATTAAATTGTGAAATGCAATGTTTGCAAAGCACTGCAAAATGGCAATTAGAATATGGCTATTCATCAATACAAACATTGTGATCCATCTCCATTTTTTCACTAAACACTCGTAATATTCATGCACACCTTAGTGACATATGCAGTGATGTTGACATAATGCAATCTGACATATTATGCTTATAAGAAACATATATGTCCCTGTCTATGCAAAATGAGTACTTCACAAATTTCAACTGCACATCAAGTTGCATTAAGCATGGAATGCATATTTCATTAAATTTGGAATTATATAGTGGATCTAGAATTTTAAAATAACCAAAAAGATCAATTCCTGTGATGTCCTTGTAATAAAAAAGTTTCCAATTTTAATGAAATATGTGTTATGGACTAATGATATTGATAAAAAAAACATATAACTATGCTTGAACACATCCATTTTGAAGAGAATCTTGTAGACGCGTTGTTGGAAAAAATAATAGTTCATGGATCACAAATTTCAATACTCAATATATATGCATCACCACATGAAAATTTGAACAATATTTTGAATGTCATCGCAAAAGATATATTTCATCGAGATTTAAAGGATATCATAATTATATTGGGGGACTTCAATATTGATATGTTACAATGCAATCAGAAAACAAAAGAGCTAGAAAGCTACATGAACAATTACAATATCCATTTTCTTATCAACAAAATTAGTAGCATGCATAAATCATTCATTGACCATGTGTGGTCAAATATAACTAATATACAATACAAAATTTTCATATTATATACATATTGGTCTAATCATGATACAATATCTCTTTTCCTTCAGCTATGATATACATATGAAAAATGTGACAAAATTGCAAATTTTGATACCTTTCGAAGTATGTACAAATTATTTTTGCAATTTTTATTTCACTAAAGCATAGTAGCATATTTCTATATGTAATAAACCAAATAATAAGACCATATATACTATGCATCCTATTATACATTTACATATAAGAATTCATATATTCTTGGATGCAGATTCTACCAATAAAACCCTTTTCAATTGAACAAAAACGGATGAGAAAAAAGGTCAACAACATGGAACATGAAAGAAGAAAGTATATACTTCTTGCTTTTTCTTTTATATGGTTTTTATATTCTTTTTCACTTTTTCCTTTTATATGGTTTTTGAAATTGAAATAAATATCTACTAATATTCTATATCAATAGGGTAGCCGATGAAAAATCAAAAGAACAAACAAGTCAAAAAAGTCAAGAACAAGGAAAACTAATTGACCACACCAAAGAGAAAATTGAAGAAGAAGCTACCAAAGAGTATGCCCATAATCATCTCCATCATTTTTTTATTTCAATTTTTCTTCTCACAAATTACTTACATTCATGCAATTAAAAGATTTTGTATAGCTATTTAGAATAGTAATTGCATAATTGCAACATGATAACTACTGAAGATATAGAAAGCATAAGTCAAGTAGAGGATGCAAGCCAATCACGGGGTTTAAAGAGGTATGTTTATGACAACTATACAAATATGTTCAGATTCTGAATTTACAATGTTAATGCTCACTATATATGCATTGTCTTTTTATAATTGACTAATATACATATGTATAACTGAATGTATATAACTTAGAAAATGTTGGACAAGTAAAAGAAGCACTAGTATCCAGTTCCTTCAGGCAACCAAACAACAATATATGTATAGGTTAGTTATCATAAATTCTTCATTTATTGCTTATGAAAAATACATATGATAATATTCGAATCCTATTGAAATATGCAATTACTATTTTTAGTACAAGTCAAATAGAATCAACAAGAGGAGAATCAAGCATTTTACAAAATGATGCAATAAAAGGTATGCATATGCAGTGAAAAGGTATGCATATGCAACCTTACACTGTAATTTATTTATACTTCTACAATTTATAAAAAAACATAGCATTATAAAAATGTTTATCGAAGTATGTAAATAAGCAATTTATACAGGCAAAAACAACTACCTCCAGTTAAAGTATCAATTGAAGACTTGAACAGTGGTAGGCAATTATTTGTCGGAGACATAATGGTTGTATATAGCACATTTCTTGACAAAACAAACAAATCATGTTGAATATTACATGGTGATTTGACAGATGATAAAGGAATGATGACTGTAACATTAATTATACATGCACACTTAATTGAGCGACATGAACATAAAATTATACAAGGCAGGACTATATCAATTACAAATTTCAGAATAATGCCTAAAATCGTTTATGATCATGGTGACTGTGATAAAATAATTTCACTCAATGAATCAAGCATCATAGAAACTATGCCTGAAGTTTGCAAAGAATATTGTTCCATTCCAGATACAACCATTAAGCATTTTGCTTACAAAACCGAAATGTACCCAATTGGTACAATCGGTGCAGCTGTTACACTTGCCAAGAGAGTTGGATTTCACTACATATTCTGTATCAAAGATGGATATTCTGAGAATGACTACTGAACAGTATGTATTTGCATACCACTTATTCTTAATTTCTAATAGATAATATGCATTAATTCACTATATAACTATTGTAATTTGTCTCTTGCAGTTGCAATTGTTTGACACATATGAACAATGCTTTATTTCAATGGAACAACAATTGCAGAAAGGACAATTTCCCCTGATCCTTTTCAAGATTATAACGAAAAGCACAGATGTAAAAGAAAAAATATTTCTAACAACACAGTCAACTTTCATAACTGAACTTAACACGGATGCGGTAAAGAATCTTAGGAAACTAGCAACATATACTCATGCTGTAAGTATAAAAATAATGATCTTTTTGCTCATTTTTAATTTCATATGTAATATTGTACATTAACATTTGAATATTTTAAAAACAGGTTGAAGGTATTATAAAGGCATCAAATTCGTATTCAACTCCATTCGAGCTTTTTTGTGTTGTGTGCAATTATGCAATCACTTCATCCATACTAATCAGCAATGGAACAATTTATTGTTCAAAATGCAATAATAATTGCCCTTTCATATACAAGCATTGTATAAACGCTACAATAGAATCTATCACAAAAAAAATTGTCCATTGCACTATCAGGGAACCTTTACTACATGATTTACTTCCTTGTTTAAAGCCCATGTCATATGAAGAATATTTGCAAGAAAAGGAAACCATTGTCTACATACTATGCGATCTCGAAATTCACGGAAGGTTCATATTGAATGAAGATAGCGAACTATTACATGTCAGCTAACAAATGAATGGTACATTAACGTCTGACTCAACAATTTTCTTTCGAAGATGTACTCTGCTCAATTGATAATGTTATGATTTTCTTTTTAACTAATTTTTTGTTACACAGATGACAAAAACCAGTGACATCGCAACTATTGGAATCCAATAGCTTGTTTAATGCCATTGACTTCCTTCACTCATCTGAATCTGTTTCTTTATATTATGGTCTTATTCCAATAGAACTATTTAACTTTCAATTTCTGTACATTTACCAGGAAAATGTACTTAGTACACAATACTCTAGTACGATATTTTTTTATTACTGTAATGTTGCATAATTTCTGCTCATTATCATTATGCTCAATGAACTGGATTAAGAACAATTTTCCAATTTTCTTGTCTAAACTCAATAGAACTATTTAACTTTCAGTTTTTGTACATTTACCAGGAAAATGTATTTAGTACACAATACTCTTGTACGATATTTTTTTATTACTATATTGTTGCATAATTTTTCTCATTATCATTATGCTCAATGAACTGGATTAAGGACAATGTTCCAATTTTCTTGTCTAAACTCAATTCTTGTCTCCTCCTTTTCTTTAATATTTGAAAGTTGCATTTAATCATGAACTAGGTACTTTATCATTGGTATTTCTGAATTACTTACATATGAGTTTGATCTCTAATAATGCTTTGAAAACTTGATAGTTTTTGTCATCTCTAAATGGAATTGTTCTATATTTGTCCTATTTTTACTCATAATTTTTACAAGTGTTACTCTGAAATTCATTACTCTGATTTTGAGCATTTAGTCCTCTTTTTTCAATATGCAATAAGACAATATCCTATACACTATGAATACTTCTCTTCTATTTCCAAGGATATCAGAGTATCCCACTCATGGTGCAATACCAATGGCTTTTGATAATAATATGCCTGTGAACATGAACACATGGGCAGCTGCTATAGCTATGGATGGAGAAAGCCTTGTAAGCATGAAGACACAGACATCTTCTATAGTTAGAAAAATCCTTATTTGCAACAATAAACTGTATAATTTTTAGCCTTAGTAAGTTCCGTACACATGACTTTGTCTACTTATCATGTTAAAATTTGTTTTTGAATATTTTTACAAAGGAGATAACATTGTACAAATGATTGAAAGGTGCACAAAATATTAGCCTGCAGGTGTAGATATTTATCATAGCGGAGATAAGGAATGTTGTCCAAGGACAGACTTGCTCTTATTACAGGTGCTCTTTCTATTGCTTTGTTTGTTCTATTGTTACACTTTGCTTCATCTGGTTTTGGTTGTTGTGAATGGTTTGAGATGCTTATTCATATTTGGCTGTAAAAATTCTACAAATGAAAAAGACATACTGATATAGCTTATGCTTTGATATCAAAAAGAATTATTATTAACTTTCATCTGCTTTAATCTCTTGTTACAGGTTTTGATCTGCAGACCTTCACATTTAGGATTATTTTATGAGGAATTCTGGTATAAATTAGGTAGGCTATGGATCCACATTAATGTGAAGAGGTATTAATTTTTTTGAGTTTGGTCCTTAAGATCTTTAGATTTTACCAATATTGATGATAATTAATTGGCTAATGTTTTTACCCTTTATTCCTATCATATGAATAAGATTTTACCATATGTATTTTACTAATGATGCTCATATTATTGTCTCATGATTGAGATATTGATTATATGCCATCAACCACTAGATTACTTGTAAGATACATGCATAGAAACTGTATGTCAAAATGCTTCAACAAGTAGTTAAGGTGTTGTATAAGGTAGACTAGAAAACTTAGGAATATTTTAATGATTGATTGGTGAAATCCTAGTAAGGGACATTACATTTGGAACATCATTAATGTATATTATCATCTTGACAAGAGATGACAGATTGCCTATCTCATTTGGGAGAAATAAGTCAGTAACTTCACCACCAATTTTAAAAAGAATGATTCGATTCTTCCTAGAATTTCATGGATTCTTGATTGGTTATAATTAAAATTCTGATCAATTTCCTTATACTAGGAATGCATTGTATATACTTACATCAAGCTTGCACTCTTCCTTTGAAAATAACTTAATTCATAACCATTGCATACCAAGGAAATCAAGATGTTGATTTCATAGACTGACTTTGTCTATTCTATCAATAGTTTAGTTCCTACTGTATCCTAACATAGCAAAACCAAACAAGTTTTCCTTCTGCATCCAAGGTTGGGAAATGCTTGTTCAAGAAAGTATTGACGATATGTTTGAGGAATATAAAATGTTTGAGGAATATTCGATTATCTCTTGTTTCATGTTTCGATCTGCAGACCTTTAAATTTAGGATTATTTGATGGGGAAGTCTAGCGTAATTTGGGTAGGTTATCCATTCCCGTACCAATTATATCAACATGTGTGTATAATTCGAGAATCGGATGTTGTTAATTGTTTCGACCACATCCATTATCGTCTGCCTAAAATCACAAAGCAATTGACGATGATCTAACACCGAATAGATGATGTTTGACTGCCTTTTAGGACAACGACTAGCTTTTCTTGATTTCCAGAGACTCAATTGCAATAATTTTTCTCGGCAAAGAACCCTTAACAAACCAACATGACATTTTTGCCAACAATTGAAACTTGAATAAGTCAGTAACTTCAGCACCAATCTCAAAAATAATGATTGGATTCTTCCTATAATTTCATGGTTGTTCGATTGGTTATAATTAAAATTCTGATAAATTTCCTTATACTGGAAATGCACTGTATATACTAGAGATTTTAGGTATGACACCCACAAAATTTTTATATCTTTGTATTAACAGATTTAGCAGAGTTGAAGTCTGTCCCTATATTAACATATTTAGCAGACTTGACGTCTGCCTTTCTATTAATAGATTTAGCCTATGATTTGGGGCAGGGTTGAAGTTTACAATGGATCTCTTAATCTATAAATATAGATATCATCTACCCCTTGCAAATTTGTTAAATATTAACAATGCCTTTTAAACTAATTTTAACCTTATACCTTTAGTAAACATTAACAACACAAACAAATTTAGGATTTTGATTGCTCATTTGCGATCAACAATACCATTAAATATTAGAAATACCTTCTAATGTAGTTTGAACCTCTTACCTTTTTTAAACATTAACAATACCACTTAAACAATTTTTTAGGATTTTGATTGCTCAGTTGGGATTAAGAGATCTCAATAACGATCCATTTTACAGAATTTGACTTAGTTCTATCACACCTATGTCGAGATGGAATAAATCTGCGGCTTTAAAATCAAATGCTTTCGTAGCTTGAGTCATCTATGAAAGGTTGGGAGGTTGTTTCATGTTAAATGCTTTGCCTTAATGGTATTTCCTGTGCGTGAGTGACATCTATTGATTAATAACGTTGGTGCTTGTCCTTAAAATTAAGGATTAAGGTATGCTATGGGTAGATTGGATGTTAGCCATTGTGTCAACTTCTCGTTTCTTGTTTCAGAGGACTTGATAATAACCTGCTTCCCAAATATTTGAAGCTTCATGTTGCACTCTAACTATGATTGAGTTGATATGCTTGTTGTTTCTTGATTATAACCCTAATGGCTGTGGCAGAATCTCCAACTATAATTAATCGAGGGATACTCTTTTTTGTTGCTAATCTTAACCCCTGAAGTAATGAATAAGCTTCCAGTTGGTCATTAGAGAGAGTTCCTAACCTCCAGTCGTATGACAGATCCACTCTTCTTTTGGTATAATAAAATATTACCCATTTTCCTACAACCTTTGATGTAGTCTTACAGCTTCATATAGAAAATCTTATGAGATTAAGAACCGGTCCAATCCTTTTGCTATTCGGACTTTCCCTTTCTTCTTGTTTCTCTAAGTTGGGGTTAATTTAGCAGGCTCTATGTCAATGAGCCCAGCTAGTTCCAAATTATTTATGAAGAATCTTGAGAAGTTATCCACTTAAGTTGTTGGTCCATAGACCTCAGAAGCTCCTAGGCAGAAATTTAAGTCTCGACCAATGTTCACTAGACATTGTCTAGTGCAATGTATGCTCAAAAAAAGTTTCCCATATCCCATTATTCGATGTAAATAACAAGATAGATTTGATGTCATTTACATTCAATTATGCATCTTGTATGCATATTTTTTTTATTCTGTCATTTACATCCAATTATCCACCGTTCCCGATTAAATGCCAATCCCATATCCTCAAACTCAATAGAATCTAGTCACGAAACACTACATTTTCACGAGTGCCCAATGCTGAATCTTGAAAAAAAATTAGTCTCTCAATAGAATATAGTCACGAAATACTACAGTGTCACCAGTGCCCAATATTGAATCTTGAAAATTGTTTAGTCTGCAAAATTCTGAATGGGATATGAAATTATTCTTTCTTAATATGAATTCCTACAAGGTTGGAACTACTCTCAAATATATTTGAAATATTATAGGGTAATGTTAAAAATTTAAGGAAACTGATAGAAAAGGGAAAATCAGAAAGAGCTTCAACTTTAAGAAATTAATATTGTTAGTGATGGATTTCTCATTTGGGATCAAGACATCTCAACCAAAACCAAATTTAGGATTTTGATTTCTCATTTGCTGGTTTATTCGAGGTTTACTCAAGATTTTCAATACCAACTTAAATTTGAAGTGTGCTGGGAAAGTGAAGGAGTAAACTCCTCGCAGAATGAAAAAACGGGCATGTTCGGAATATTAATTCCCATCTTTGTAAGAATGATTTGATTATGGCTTATAAATTATGATCCACATAACATTTGTATCTTTTAAAGGGACTACAACAAGATTATATATGCTCATCTTTCTTCCAAAGGATATTTTTATTTGAGAATAAGACCCCAAACCTCTAATGTTCCATCATCCATGATTGCTCCATCATCCATGATTACTATTTTCATTTGGTGTCTTAATGATGTGCTACTTTTTGAGAAAATCCTAACCCTATTTCCTATTTTCATTTGTTGTATTAATGATGTGCTACTTTGCTAAGAATGTCTCAAGGTTAGCCAACCATCGTTATTTTTCTGCAACTGCAGAAATGCAGATACCATAAATATTCATTGTTTCTTCTAAAAGGACTAGAAGAAGATTACATATGCTCATCTTCCTTCCCAAGTATTTGTATTTGAGAAGAAGACCCTAAACCTGTAATGTTCCATGATTGCTATTTTCATTTGGTGTCTTAATGATGGGTTTTTTTTTGAGAAAAACCTAAACATCTTTGATATTTTCATTTGTTGTCTTAAGGATGTGCTACTTTGTTAAGAATGTCCCAAGGTTAGCCAACCATCGTTATTTTTCTGCAATTGCAAATTCTAGACATATCCTGAAATCTAACATACATAAGTGAAGTAAAATATTTGACAGCTAAGTGTGATGTATGTTGGTCAAATTCCAAGACGTTACATGAAATTTCTAAAATCTAAGTGAAGTAGAAAATCTGACGGAATGGAGTGAAGTGAGGTGCTAACATACATAAGTGAAGTAAAAAATTTGACAGCTAAGTGTGATGTCTGTTGGTCAAATTCCAAGACGTTACTGGAAATTTCTAAAATCTATGTGAAGTAGAAAATCTGATAGATTGGAGTGAAGTGAGGTGCTAAAATCTAAGCGAAGTAGAAAATCTACGGGATAGGAGTGAAGTTAGGTTTGTTGATCAAATTCCAAAATATTCCTAGAATTTCCATAACATCTAATATCTAAGTGAGTAAAAAATATGACATAATTTCTAAAATCTAAGTGAAGTAGAAAATCTGATGGATTGGAGTGAAGTGAGGTGCTAAAATCAAATTGAAGTAGAAAATATGCCAGAGAGGAGTGAAGTCAGGTATGTTGATCAAATTCCAAAATATTCCTAGAATTTCCAAAATATCTAACATCTAAGTGAGTAAACAATCTGAGAGATTGGAGTGAGATATGTTGATCCAATTCCAAAATATTAAGTATTTTATTCCAAGTTTATTCATAATTGTAAGGTTTATTTATAGTTGTATTTTTTCATGAGAATATATTTACATATTTATATTTATATCTTTATATTTCATAAGGAAAGATTATTATATTTTATAAGGGAGGACTATTGAGAGTATTATATTTCTTAAATGAATATACATGTTTCAAGGTATGAAATCATGTCCCAACTGGCTCATCATGCCCAAACTGGAAATTGAACCTGGGCACTTGATTACAATTTATCAAGATAAATGATTTATTGTTGAACTTGATCTTATGCAAAATTAAAACAAACTGTCACGCTTGCTACATGCATCACATCATGTATGTTATTCTTACAAACTGTGGATAGTTGCTACAGGTATCCGATTAGATATTTGATTTAATTCAATCTCGGAAGTTGCAAATTGATCCTACTGAACAGCTACAATGATGTACCACGGGACTTTTATTCCATCCTACAGATAACAGCTAGGTGTGTTAAATGGAAATGGATCATTGCTTTCATGTATTCTCATTGAATTTTTGTGATTAGACCTTCAGGCTATGATATCATTGGCATTTTCATAATAGAATTCATCAAATATAGCATTGTTTAATGATGTACACGATTAACAGTGGTAGGGAATTGATTCATATCCCATCTGTTTGCTAACAAGGGAATGTGCTATCACTGATGTTGTTGCATTTCTACACTTCAAGGGGATCTGAATTTTTTGTAGGCTCTGTGCCAGACAAGCTTGGAAAACCTTATAATATTTGATGATATTCAGTTCATGAATAGCTTTTGCTAGCATTTTTTAATGATGTACACGATTAAAATTGGTAGGGAATTAATTCATATCCCATATGTTTGTTAACAGGGGAATGTGTTATCAATTATGTTGCTGCATTTCTACACTTTAAGGGGACCTGAATTTCCAGCAAGCTCTATTTCAGACAAGCTTGATAGACCTTATAATATTTGATGATATTCAATTCATGAATGGCTTTTTCTTGGAATTCTGTGTAAATTATACTGAGGTAAATTATTATTGAAAGTGTTAGTCTCATGCACAATAGTTACTTTAAACTTGAAAACTATTGTTCCATATAAATATAGTTTATAACTTTCTTATTCAAACTAAGGAGCATGTTCATGATTCTTTTATCCCATATTAAGACATAATTTTTAGTTTGAGTGCTCATTAAGACATAATTTGAGGTTGAAGTATCTCTAAGTCTGAGGTGATCATAAATATATGCTTAGTAAGACATAGTTTGAGGTTGCAGTATCTCTAAGTCTTTGTAGTTTTCAGGAAGTCTCAATGGAAGTTCCATGAACCTATCTATAGAATGTTGCATGTTCCTGCAGTTACCAATTTGAATTGTTCCAAATAGTTCCATATCATTACCATTTGGATGATCAAATTGATGGTCATGTCCATCATCTTTTTCCTTGCCATCCTGTGAACAGTTAAAATGAAATTCACTTTCATTTTTGTAACTCAATTTTGATATATAACCACTCATGCAATGAACTTGGCATTGCTAGATGATCCCGAGTTATGTATAAGTGATTTTTTCACAAAATTCTGCATCTCATCACATTCTTTTTCACATCAAACTTCCAAATATAGCTCAAGGGAAATAGTTTTTGTCCTCAAGAAAGTGTTGTACAACCAATTGTATGACTGAATCTGTGGCATGTTTCTCCAACAACAATGAACTTGTACCATGTATGTAGTTTCATATAGATATTTCCATAGCAGAAATATTAAAATTTTAGTTTTTAGATGAAACTGATTTTTTTTTAATATTTTTTTGGTTTAATTTACTGAAATGATCAAGGAAACAGGACTCTGCAAGAGTTATTCACTCTTTAAGCATATTACCATTCCTTTCCTAAATAGTCAGCACAGATAAAAAATCTATATTCATAAGATTATTTCATAGATATACGGACGGATACCTTCAATGTTCATATTACCACGCTAAGGATGTACACTAGCAAATGCACCTTGTTTCCTCTGAATACACCCCCATAATTGTGATCTCATATAGATATGACATTATTAATGTCTTTATAAAATAATAGGATTTTCAATTCATACATGTTATCATGTTATATGTTCGATGCAACAAGTTTTATGCCTGAAAGATATGTTATTTATGACAACAAGATATGTTATTTATGACATTGTGGCCTGAGTATTATATTCATTCACTTGAAATGCTTACCCACCAAAAGAAATTCTCCCTCCCGTTATTAGTTATGCCCTAGCGATCACCAAAAAGGCTCATTCGACGAAGTTCTTCAAGCTACGCCAAAGCGTTTTTCCTTAGGTACATCTTCCTTGATTTATTTTCCTATGAAAATGACCCTAGTGATCCCCAAAAAGGCTCATTCCACAAGGTTATTCAAGCTATGCCAAATATCAACAAATTTGAATTCAAGGGACCTACGTGCTCTCTTTACCTACCTACCCTTTAAATTGATACGTCACATTCACTAATTAATACCCAACTTCACATTGTCTTCATAAGCACAAAAGAAATACCAAACTTCTCACTCTCTTGAAAGACGAAAATTCATTTTGCACTAATGTATGGAAATACTTCCTCCTGCTTCATATAATCAATTTGCAGATGTACTTTAAATTTCAGCATTACCTACATCCTCCATGACTAGCATGGAATCCATTAACATGACCGAACTTACTGAACTTATTCAACTAGAATTGCTGATTCTTGTAGCATTTTTTCTCATGACTCTTCTTATTATGGACATCCTAAAAGTAGAAGCACAGAGAAAAAAGAAATCAAGGAGCAACCACTAACAAAAGGATCTCGATCAGATTTATTGGTGCAAAAGAAGTCACACAAAGGAATACAATTCAATCATATCTTCACCCATTCCAGGTAATAGAAAACCTTAGAAAGTTTCTACACTCATCATATTTTACTTTAACGAAAGTAAACTATTTATGATGCATTGCACATGGGGGCCAGAACTGCCAAAAAATCATGCAGAAATATTTAAAGAATTTGTTGGTTGGAGATGCTATTAATACTAGATTTGGTGTAGTTTATGTTGGTGCAAAGTTTGTCATTACTGTAATGAATACTACCTTGAAGGTTATTAGGAAATATAGTTGATATCCAACTATTAATCATCTCATGTTATAGTGGATATCCAAATATTAATCAACTCATGTTATCGACTGCAACTTCAGATTGATCATATGAAATTATATGTCACAAACGACTTAACATTTGGAATACTAGTTGTTGTTGCATTTTATATTCTTCAATGGCCCATGAATGAGATTGTTTACTACAACAAAACCAAAAATTTCTAGCTTACTGAAATCGACCCCTGAACCTGATAAGCAATATCCCTAATTTTAAGTGGTAGCTCACAACAACTCATTTTCCCAAGTAAATTGGGTAGATGTAAATTAGTGAAGGTAGATGCAAATTGAAAAAACATCTAATCTAGTCATTTATGATTGGCAACCAATCAAATAGATCATATACTTTTGATGTCTTATAGATCATCGTACAACAATATGTGCAACTTTGAAAAAACAATTATTTATGATTGGCGACAGCCTCCTATTTATGGCTATGCCCTGACATCTCCATTTGTCGACTTCGAATAGTAATTTATCATTAGCAGAAGCCTCCTATCTGAAAACTCTTCTAGCTAGTGCATTTCTCTAGGTCTTTTCAGCTTTTTGTATCCAACTGGTGCATGTCTCTCGGTTTTTTCAGATTTTTGTAAAATCTTACCACAATGACTTACTTTTATTAAGTATTATGGCATGTGTTATGCTTTGTCTCTATGATTAAATTTTATACTGATATTGAAATTGATATTTCTACAATTTTTATGAATTTGTGTCATCTGCAAAAAATAATTATTTTTTGTATTTGTATAAATGTCATTTTTCTCTTTTCCAATCAACTTATGGTGATGATGGATTGTGCAAATATGGAAATATTTTTAAGACCCACATACTGAGATGCACTTGCATTATGATCACTAGCCTAGAAGCAACTAAATTTTTCTTAAGAACCCATGCTCATTTTTTCAAGCTAACATTTCCCGCGAGTGAACAAAGGTTGTTAGGCCCAGATGCCCTTTTCCCTCATCAAGGTGGTTACCACACACGTCTCAAGAAGCTGGTCCTCCCTTTTCATTCAGCAAGGTGATTACCACACACGTCTGAGGAAGCTAATCCGTAGTTCCTTTCTTCCCACCAAGATTCAGTCAATTGTTCCACACATTGAATCTATTTCTCTCCACGCCAAAAGAGTTATGTCAAAATACCCACTGCAACTTATTTTATTCTATTTTTGTTTTCAGAGAAAGAGTTTCTTCTATTCTATTTTATCTTTGAATGGCATCTTTTGTGATATAGAGAAATGGTTTGGGGTTTTGCAGTATGCTTTTGAACTGAGGCTACTTCTGATCTTCAGTAACTAACGGCTTGAAGGAACATCAAATACAAAAGAAAGAACAGGAGAAGAGAATCAAAGTAGCTACTACCATCTAACAGAATATACAATCATCCATACAGAAACATAGGTGGTAAGAGCCCTTATGTTTACCTATGAATTAAAGTAGTTTACTTCTTACGTAAAGATTCTATGGCTCCTACTTGAATTCACGAAACCCCCTATCTCACCCTTATACGGGCTTCTTTTTCTGTTACCCATCCTTATACTTATTATTTGATATAACCTGCATTCTTACTAACTTTATGTCTTAATACAGGTATTCACCTATTTCCCACATTTCATGATGGAGGCACAGAATGTGATGCATCTATTTCTTCCCCTTTTCTATTTATATCAAAGTTGTTAGCTTATACTAGAACTACACCAATCTTGAAGCCAATCTTGGAATAGATGATCAACCAATCCACTGATGGACTCTTATGTTTTTGACCAATAGCATAGGGCGCGTAGGGCACAGAGATGTAGGTTATCTCGTTAAATGCACCAATTATTAAAACAAGTTAATATCAAGGTATCATTTACCTTGACTGGTTGAAATACATTCTGCCTAGTGATGCAAAGTAAGATACTACTGATTTGTGCTCCAAAATATTTTTCTGCAAGATTGCATTTTCTAAACCATGTTTAATATTGTAGCACTTGTTGGATTGCTTATAAACTTATATTGTCCACAATATTTGGAGCAACAAAACATGCTTGTATCTTTTTTCACCAAATAAGATCTCACTGTCAGTGCAATGTGATGGCAGGAAATTTCTTCTGAGAATTCGAGGGTTGGGGCTCAAGAATGTTGAATGCATAGTGACTCCAATACTCTAAAAGGTATATTTCTCAATAAAAATGACAGAGAAAGATATTCACTGCACTTTTATTTTTATGCCAAATCTATCCTCTTTGCGACACTACAAAATTGCAAATAAATGTCACCAAAAACATATTCCTGATAGGCCTAGGCCACTAACCACTAAATCATAGAAAACATTTACCAGTATCTCTATAAGAAGATAATTTACTAATGTCCAGAAAATGGCCATGATAGTAGGTCAATGAAACTAAAAGAGTAAAATTTGTGTAGGTACAGACCAAATTGAACGTAATTCCCATTCTATGGTCCAAATCCATGAGCACTATACAAGGAAATGTTGTAGGAGTATCTCATCACCCATGATATTTTCCACTCTTTTGATGGATGGTGGTGGAGAAACATTCACATCTCTTCTCAAGAGGGAACTAGAATAATTAAGATGCACTTTCTTTCTCCACTGGAGAAAAACATATTGTTGACCCTGTAAGTGTCTAGGATGCCAAACAATGCTTATACTACTAACTGCAACTAGTTTAGGAAACTTTATTTGTGAAATACACACTCATTTTATCATTTATCAGTGTTTATTACTTAAATATACACTATGACCTAGAGCTAAGAAGAAGTTCATATTTCAAGGAGTCTTCCAGCAATAGACAGGGCTCATCTCACTCTAAAATTTCACAACATGACGCCACTATACCTTCCAACAACCCCATTTCTGAAAAACATGAAGGTGCTTTATTAATCAGCATACAACCATATACGATAGCCATCATTAGCTTCTGCAAATTTCTCTAATCTATAGGCTTTTATATGGTGTTTGGTGACACCCTTTATCATAAACCTGTATAATTATACCCAAAATTGTCAAAAATAAAAATGTCACAAAATAATTTAGGAAGGGACATTACACGACAAGTGTTTGTAAAAATGATTGTCCACTAAGTGTTTGGAAAAAATCATCTAAAAGAATTCTTAAAAAAAATTTGGCACATTTTATGTTTGGTAAATCACAAAAAAAATGAGTATATCAATTTTGATTTCTTATCCTTTTATTTATGTTTCTTATTTACAGACAAGTGCATCAAACACATCTTGGAGTGGCATTAAGAGTAGGTTTCCGGATATGGCATATTCTTCTGCTTCAATTGAAAGGGATATAAGGATACATGGTATGAGTACATTCCTGAACTGGTTGATTCAAAATGGTTTACAAATAGACTTCACTACAATATGCATTTACTCATGCCTATTCCATTTTTCCATTGTTTTAGGAACAAAAAATGAAGAAGACATACTAGAATATTTCCTAGCTTGTCAAGTGAGTAGAAATATTCACACTTTTCTCTTATTTTCAGAAATTGGTGGATAAAATTATATCTTTCAGATGTGATAATTATTACTGTTAAATCTTTACAGGCTGTTGATCATTCCTCATATTCAAGTCAGGGGGTTCAGATGCTCTTCTAGAAAAACCAGATTGTGGTGATACATGCAATTTTTCGAGAAGTCAAGTAAACAATATGGAGCATATTCCTTCAAATCAACTTTTGAAGGTAACAATATGAATCTTGTGATACCATAAATGTGGTGATTGTTCAAACTTGGAATAATAAGCGTGTATATCAGTCCCACTAATAGGATATCAGCATATAGATTAACTATTACATAAGTTTTTGCACTTAAACTATCTAGATTTTCAAATTGATACTCCATCTTTAAAAGTTTTCTTTTTTTGCTATAAACACTACCAATGTAAAATTTTCATGGTCAGTATATGCTCTTTAATTACAGGCTAGGAAAAGACTAAGCAAGATATTCAGCAAACTAATTTCAGAAAGGAAATATACCACTGAGTTCAAAAAGGATTTGCTCAAGACGATGATACCGACAGAAGACGAAAGTTGTGGCCAGCCCCTCAAACAAGATCAGGTTGCAAATAATATCATTGAACTTATTTTTGCAACGGTATTCTCTATACAACTGATCCTCCGTTATTTTTTTATTTTTCAAAATAATGAAAATGATTTTAAAGTACATCTAGAAACTGCAAATGAAATGCAGAGTCTAGAATTCAAGACAATTGTTCTTCCTTTGATAGAACATGATCTAGATACTTTGGATCCAAATACTGTCGAAAGAATTCGTAGACAATCCTCAGAAATACATGCTAAAACAGGCTAGTCTGTCAAAGATCTATTTCAATATCCAACAAGTGTTAACAAAAATGGAGATTATCACTCGTTTCATGTATGACAAGTTTCACAAGTTTGACAACACCTATCAGGAACATGTCCATGAATTTGTTTACATTGTACTATATTTACTAGTCTCTGCAATTATGTTTGTCTAAAAAATTACTGCAATATTGGATGCTAACTTGCTTATATTCACATTAGGCTACTATTGGCATCAATTTCTTGTCAAAGAAAATGTACATTAAAGATCAAACTATTATTTTGTAGCTATGGTGAGTACCACCTGTAAGAATTTTTTGGAACGTTGATAAATTTAATAAAACATGAATACAAAACTTCAAATTTCAATTGATAAATTTAATAAAACGTGAATGCATAATCTCTGTTACTGGCGCATTTTCTGTTCGTTGTAAACTTTAGTTTATGCACTTGCAGCATCGTTCCAACATTTTGCTAGGGAAAAATATTTACCTGCAAAAATGGCATATAGCTACATATAACATTAAGGTCAAACTTATTTCTCTTTTATTACAGACTTAAATTTTACAAAATGGTTTTTTGAAATTTCTTAGTTTCATATTATGGTTCATCTGCCACTGACCTATTTAATGTGGTTGTGAGTAATGCACGTCTTCTTTCATAAGATAGCAACTGCATTAAATGTGGTTGTGAGCAATGCAAGTCTTCTTTCATAAGATAGCAGCTCCATTACCTGGAATGGAAGATCTCTCATCAGCTCATAAAGAAGACATGATTCATATGAATTTAAAAATTTCATCTCAGTTTAAAATCGACACTGAGAATGGTTGACTTTTTGGCAAGATTGTTTCAAGAATGTAATTAATAAACTTATATATATTTTTATGATAACAAGATGCACATGTTTGAAAAAGTAAACACATTTGATCTTTTTTGCTTATTAGGCTACTTTGAAAGCCTGCCATTCATAAAATTCACGCCTACTTTGTTTTTTTAATCGTTTTTCCAAAGTAACAGTTTTTATTCATGTGCTTATTTTATAATGTTTTGTTTACGTTGTTAAACTATCATCTCAGACTTGCAATTTCATCTTTATGCTTCTTCCCTCTACCAACAAGGACTATAGCTACGACACTTTTTCCCTTCTTCAAGAAAGGAACAAGGAATTACTTGCTATATAGCGGCTAATATCAGATTCCCATCACGCTCATGAAACTTAAATAATTCATAGTCTTTGCTCAATTAAAAGCAACTTGGTACTATTACTTAAGTGGTAAGTTTGCTTTATGAGTCCTTGTTGGAAATATAATGACCAGTTCTAGTACTAAATTGACTTATTAACGCATTACATAAGTATTATGCTAAGGTACACAATGAAATTACCATGATTACCAGGATTGGTTTGCATTACTTTTACGAGCCTTGAATTTTGAGTTAGTGCCTTCTACTAAGCTGGAGTGAGTTAAATAGTCAAGTAACATATTACCAAGCCTTCCGAGTAGTAATGAAGAATAAAAAAATGAACATGTTATACTTAATAATAAAAAAAGGAACATGTTATATTTATAGTTATTTTAAAAATAAACATGCTATATTTATAGTTATTTTTGTAGTTATTTCTCGAGATTGAGAGAAAAATATATATTCCTTTAATTTTAAATTTTATATTTTCAATATAATGTATATTTTTTATTTAATAATTTTTTTAATAATGAAGTATAAAAAAATGAACATGTTATACTTAATAAAAAAATGAACTTGTTATAGTTATTTTCCAGTTTGAAAGAAAAATATATATTCCTTTAATTTTAAATTTTAAATTTTCAATATAATATATATTTTTTATTTAATAATATTTTTAATTTTTTTTTTTAATATTAAATTAAAAAATTTACACGATTTCAGGTGAAAACATATTTATAAGTAATTTTTTTAAATTAAAGAAATATTATTCAAGAAATCGTAGCCATACATAACATACATAACATTTACATCAGTAATTTCTGTAAATTAAAAATACTTCTTATTAAAGAAGTCTATGTTAAACCTTGATCATGTGTTAGTGTCATATGCACCTTACTTATTGTTGTAGGTGCAACCAAGATGGATGCAATTTCCATCTCTCCGATGGAGAAAGCATCAAAAGCACATCAACTTTTTTTCTATATGTAAACCTATGATAGATTGAAGAGTTGAATCCTGGAGGCACTAATTGTGGTACTACACTCATTGGTCTATTCTCTTATTTACGAAACTTTACTCATGTTTGTACTCCATCTTCTCTTTCTTTTCTACATCTCATACTTTCTATCTTAAGAATACACCCAAGGAATGCCGAGGGTTTAATTTTCTTGGCTCTTCCATTGAGAAATTCATTTGTTGGATGTTTAAGTTATGTAGATATACTTAGATAAATGGGCTTGTACAAGTCTATGGGCACTTTGTAAATCCAAAGGGTTGATGATTAAATCTTTAGACTAGGCTGTGAAGGTATGTAGATATACTTAGATAGTTAGGCTTGTACATGTTTCTAAAGGCACTTCGTAAATCCAAAGGATTGATGATTATTTCTTCAAACTATGTTTTTTTTTTGTAAGCATAGGTAGTTCCTTCCATTTTCTATTAATATGAGTCGAGCAAAAAATATACAAAACTAGACCTCAATCTACCCGCAGGAAACCAGGTATTTCGGCCATCGAAGTTCAGAGTATGTCAACCAAAACATAAAAGTCTTAATAATCTATACCATATCTTATGGTACTTAATATCTAAGTCTGGCGATAAAAACATACACAGAAAGAGTAATAACCGCTAAAAATAAAGTAAAACATTTAATCATGAAATCCTTGATCTTCCTCAGATTCCACCAGTGCAGGATCTTTGGCACTGGAACCTGGCAATTCAACTTCAACCTACTGCATGGACTTAATTTCCTTCTCCAACCTTCCTAGCCTAGCATACTAATGCAATTGTCGAAGATTTATTTCCTTAATGTTCCTTTTAATATCAGCCAAAGTTAATTCCAACTTAGATTCTGATGTCGACATGACTACCTTAGCTAGCAAGCATTTGATTAACCAGTAGGTTCTAACTGACTATCGAAACAAGGAAATTCGCCCCCGAGTATGCCCTGGGTCAGTAACCACGTTCTGCATGTCCTCCTAAGCCATTTCATCCTCCCTATCCAAATTGTTTAGAACCTCAGTTTCCCAACCATAAATGTGGGATCGAACAGAATTTGGGATCTCTGACGCAAATGTTTGTATAAGCAGTTCCAGATGCTACTGCATAGATTTTATTCCTCTTTTTTGAGGCTTCTCAGAAGTAGGTTGTTTGCCTTTGCCTCCAATGGGATTTCTTCCTCTTTTAACCATCTTAAAATAACCATAAAAGGAATCTGCTAAAGCTACCATCCAAACAACAACATAACGACATACACTAGTCAGATTCCTAACAAATATTTTTAGAATCGACAGGCAGAGAGGTTCCATCACCCAGGTTAGGTGAAGTAAGAAAGATATAAGGCATAAACAGAGACCATACACTATTACAAACCAACTGGGTAAGAAAGGTTTCAAGACCAATAGATAGATGGTTTCCATAACCCAGGACAGGTGAAGCCAAAAACTTATAAGGCAGAAATAGAGTCCATACACTATTACAGAGGCAATAAGGCAAAATTCCTTTCCCACATATCATCATCAGAACCCTATTGACAAAAATACCAAATAAGAGAAGAAAGAAGAAAAGCCAACCCTGCTGCAAGAGAGTCCCGCTACCATGACAAAGGAAAACCTTTTTAACTTTTAGCAGACAACAATTCTCTGAAATTTTCCAATTTTTACCTAGCCTCCTATCAAGGATGATATTATAAATAGGAAAAGGAGAGACAAAGACTAAAACATAACCCTTCTGTGTAGCTATAAAAAAGGTTTTATTAAGGATAACAACCCTGCTAATACCCAAATACGGTGAATTACTGTAAAAGAGCTGAAGAAAACAGTAAATATAAAAGAAGTCGAAAACCATCATCTTAACTATGCAGAGAGCAGAATCAGGAAACGGATATTGTGACCAAGTTTCCCATTCGAAGGATTCTTTCCAAATTAAATTAAATGAAGATTTGGGCAATAGAACAAAAAACTGCTCAAGAAGAATGAGCCTACATCCAGCTTCATCATTCAAACAAGTAGTTTAAGAAAACCATTACCATTTTCCTCATTCGACGAAAATCAGAAACCTTTGGCTCAGAGGGGAAGTATGATAATACATACCAATTATTTTCCCAAACCGCCACCCTTTGCCTTTGCTTGAGATTGCCACTGAACGCGCAAATAGCTTCCCAGCAAAACCACAAAACGCAAATCCAAACCTTACCATGCATACTACCTCTTTTCCAGCTCATTCTCCAAAAGTTTCCTGACAGCCCTACTGGCATACCCGGCTGGAGTCTTATGGTAGTACTTCACATTAATTGTGTTAGGTGCCAAAAGTCCCATCTTCCATTTCCCCATCCTGTTAATTACATGCCAGCTCCACGTGGTGTTCGTCCTCCCCACGCGGCAAGCTACGGTCACCAGCATGTTGAAATCGGGGAATAATATGTTTCAGCCTTGCAGAAATCTGATCCTCCGCTACAATGTTCCAAAGTTTAGGCACCAGTTCATACACCTCCTGTTGCCATGGCCGATCAAGAAATCCTTCAACGGTTTTACTAATAGCAGGGTACCCTGCTTCCCCTCATTAACCACTCTCTAAGATGCATATAAAATGCACTCAAATTCAAGGCCCTAATAAATTTCAACTGGCAATTTGAATAAGTATGTCTGGAAGCTTTAATATCTCAAATCTGAGATTTGAGATATTAAATTAACACTTTTATGGTTATAAACCAAATTATCAAACTCATATGTGAGAAACTCACATTATCCTCCCTTTACATACACAATGGATCAATCTATTTAACCAAGATTTGAAACATCACATATATGGCAACCTTCCACTTAAATTTCCCTTCCTAAAAAGGGTTGGTTGGCATTCAAAACTTCAACGTTTCTTTTAGGCCCACACCATGGTTATCGACTTTGGGTAGAGCTCAATATGGTGGCCCACTCGCTCTTCACCATATGTTATAAGCCATATTTTATATTCATTTAAATAATGATTACCCAACCTTTATGTATTTCGGCTCCATGCTTCATAGTATTCATTCATGCAAAGGCTTGGTTTGTATTTAAGACCAATTAAGACGGCCACAGCTTTAATAGGCTCCCCCTCCGTGCCATTTAAACATCGAAATTATACCTTAACCTAAACCCAAATAATCCAACATATATCAATGTCCTGGGCCCACAATAAATTGTAACGTACCTTGCTTATCGAGTACGCAACTCCACAGTGCAAACGTCGTCAGATCCTTCACCCTTCAAATTGAACACAAATCGCGTTTTTTCCCTCAAAATTTTAACACTTAAAAAAAATGCAAAATAAATGGTTTTTAAAAACCACTTATAGTCACGCGTCAAACAAAGGCATATATCGTGTTTTTTTATCAAATCCACTTACCACTTATATGCTCGCACGATACTGCTAATATCTATCTCCAAAACTGCTCTCATTGTTCATGCTTCATGGTTCCCTTCTCATGGTTTTTTTCTCACTATTGCTTACAATTCTGCTTCTTCATGTGTTAACCTTTGGTTCATTGACATTCTAATATGGCACCACGATACAGTTCCATTGTTATAAATACAGTGAAATCATCATATGTGACTTCAAAGTCAGACTCCCATTCACCGTATATATACAATTGGGTGTATGAATCTCCTCTGAGATCGAACCTTCTCATATCTTTTAATACCAAACCCTCGTTACATAGATTCGAGAATTATCTCTCTTCCATCCCGACGATTAATCTTAGACCAATGTATGCAGAGTTACCATCGATATTCCATATTAACACACACACATTCAATAAGTGAATGTTCCCACTCACACCATACAACTTTGTTACAGATGTGGCTTGTGCATCTACTCAGCCTTTCCAAGGATATATAACCGAACCCTTCAATTTCACTCTATTTCAATCAATCATCTGGAATCTCTCAATTACATACTGAAGGCAATTCAAAACCACACTCTGTCTACACAGAGAATTTCTCTTTGACTTCCTACATAGAATCCTTATAAAGGTTCTGCCCGTTTTCGATAGATTTCATTTATCCATCAATAACTCAAATGCACAAAACTTCAATTCATAGATTTACGCTCATTCAATAAACATCAGAACATCGACACGAATGTCGATTTCTTCCATGACACACAGAATACATTTAACCCCCACCTACAGAGTTATTCATACATTGTTCATACAATTTCTTATTCAAATTCAAAGCCTACCACACAGAGTTAAATCAAGTAATACTCGAACAATTCCTTTCACATATATAAATGAGTTCACTTACAAAACTTCTGGTCCTCGGCCAGATCTTCAATCATTGGCCCTTCTACAACCTAGTCTGTCTCTCCAGCTCTCTAGCTCTATGTGCTTAATGCCTCTGAAGCTTATTTTTATACAAATTGAAAATCAATCGATTCAACTCCTTCAATGACTCAACAAAACTCTTGGAATTCTCAAAACCCTAATTTTAACCTAAATCTCTAGACAAACTGAAACTGACTCTTCACACTCCTAACTAATCGACTTCTCTCATGTTCTCCAATCACTTGGGAACATTTACAATTTCTCTCCATAATTAAAATCACTCTAATTAATTAAGGATTACATAAGAATTTAAAACCAAAAGACCCCCCTATGTCTACTTAGATACAAAGTATTTTATTGTGCCTAATGCCCCTGCATCAGACTCCCAAGGTTAAAATTTATCATGATCTCCTGATCATGTGCTTCAGTCCTTGTCTTCCTGGATCCCACACTTTGTTCTGCAACAGATCATCTGTTGCAATATTCTTCTTCTGCACTTCTCTAGGCTTCCATACCTTATTCTGTCTTACTCCACTAGCTGCACCTTTACATTCTCTTTTTTTCCTTCTTTTGCTGCTGCTTCTGCTTCTTTGTTTTCTTGTTGTTGCCTTTTTCTCAGACACTTTCACCATCAGCCTTCTTATCAATTCAATTTATTTATCTAATATGTCTTCTGACTGCTGGATACTACTCCATCTTGATTGTTGAATTCTTACCTCTGCTTCTGCTTGCTGAGTTATTATTTGTTGAACTCTTATTGTTGCTTTTTCTTGCTGAGCTGTCACGCTTATTGCCACCCAATCATCCATACCCTCTTGTTTTCTGCAACAGAAAAGCTCTTCCTGATTGTCACCCATGACAATTTCTTCATTCTCTGACTTCACAATTCTCTGGACTGGTATTTAAATTGCCAGTCACTGTCATCACCTCTTTTCCTCTCTTCCTAGACCAAACATTCTTTAGTCCTTCCATCAGTACCTGCAATCTTAAAACAAACACCAAATTTATAAAATCCTTGTGTCTCTTCCTCCTCTGGCAACACTTCAAATTGTTGCTCTAACATTTCCTCTGGCAATACTTCAATCCGCTACTCTGTCGTTTCATTCTCTTCTCTAAATGTTTTCAGAAAACAATTCAGCCATCTATTTTCAAGCATTTCATCAATATGCTGCAAACTTGATTCAGCATATTCTTCTTCTTCTTCCTTGACAATCTTCAGCAATTGTCTTCCATCTTCTTGATTTATTCTGGAAATCAATTCAAGTTCTTCAAGTACTGTGTCTTCATCCTTCATTAGAATGGAATTTTGATTCTCCATCACTGTAGCAGTCCCAAAAATATGTCCTCCAGTCTCCTCTTTGTCCATGAGACAAATCCATTCCTTCTTGCCATCAACAGTAATAACAAGTTCCTTTATATGAGACATGACTGCCTCACCTTCTTTCAACGGCCCATCTTCATTCAAGACAACTCCAAGTGATGGATTTTCTTCTGCAATACCTGTCAACATAGCCCACTTGTCAATTTTAAAATCACAAGACCCAATGGCCTCAATTGATGATCCAGTCACCAAATCTTTCCTCAACAATCCTAAGTCTCTTCCAAGACTCAGAAAGTCTTCACTGTCTTCATTCCATTGTATCTTCACATTCTGCAATCCCCAATTTTTAAATTGAGGTTCTCCTTCTTGTATTGAATCCTGGATGTTCAGCATAATCTCCAGCAATCCAATTTCCTCATTCCATTGATTAAAATTTTCCACAAAATATTCCTCCTCCTTTATTTGACTGTCCAATGGTGTCAATTTTTCTTCAGCATCAACAAAATATACATTCATAAAATAATTGTTAAAACAAAAATCATAAGGCCTCGATGCCTTTCTTTCCTCTGCCAGCATTTCAGTATGTTGTCCTAAAATTCCTACCTTCTCTATCAGCACATCAGTATGTTGATTCACTTTTCCCAAAGAATTCTTTGAAGAATTCCCAAGACTTTCGACTAGTCTTCTTTTCACACCATCTGTTCCCATGATGTTTTCCTGTTCACTGTGATGAACTCTACCTTTTGTAATATCCCTTTCATACTCTAAATTCTGCAACAAATATTCCAGCAATGCAATTTCTTTGTGGCATTGCTGAAGAATTTCATCATCATTTACTATCCCTGCATTCATACACAAACTTTTAGTTTGTAGACCACAAGCTTCAACAGCCTCAACTGGTGTTCCACCTATCAGCTCTTCAAACTGATTCTCTCCTTCTTCATTCACAAGAATTTCTTCCTGTGCTGCAATAGTTTCCATCATAACTGCATCACTGCTTCCTTCATTCAAGAGACATTCTCCAACATTGCATTTTACTTCAGAGTATTCATCTTCTGAGAGATACTTCTTCATACTTGTGACAGCTTCACAAGATTGCTCATCCTCCTCTGTAAAACTTGTAATCACATCACAATTATCAGTCACAAAAATACAAGGTTCTACATCATCCAGCTGATCTAGATTTGCCCAATTACTCAGGAAATCATCAATAATTTCCTCTTCAACAAGACAAAATTCTTGTTGTCTTAAACCTTCACCATGATTCACAAGATCTTTTACTGATCCCAATTCTTCATCTGTACTCTGTTCTGCTTCACAAGTAGAAAATTATCTTCTCAACTCAGCTGCTTTGAGTTCTGCACATTCCAACTGTACATCCATCCCTTGTTCAAGCTTTCTCAACTTTTCTACGAACATACAAAAATCATTAGATGTAAATTCATTTGACCTCTTGGTCTCACTTGAAGTTTCAGTCTTTAAGTCCTTCTCCAAATACTCAATCATCCCAAGTAATCTCTCTTTCTGCTGAGCATGCATCATCTGCTCTTTCTTCATTTGTAGCCCATGCCACTTTACTTTCTTCTTCATGAGCCAACCAACTCTCTGTCTTTCCTCTATCATCATTACCAGTTCATTAAACTATTCTCTAATCTCAGCTACCTTTTTCCAATATTCTGCATCAGTCGATTTCTTCCTCATGCCATTTGTCCTGGCATCTTCTTCCTTTTTTCTGTTGTGGCCTCTCTCAGAACCCCTGCTATCTCTTATATGACTTTTGGAAGTCATCTTCTCCTCCATCATGAGTTCCGCACTCTTTAGCTGCACCAAGCCTCTACAACAACAAGCTCTCCTGTTGCCACTCACCTCTCTAATCCTTTCCTTCGGATCTGGGCTTTTGGCAAGTACTGGTCCCCTAACTACTGGAACCTTCTGAGAACTCTCTTCTGCTCTATCTAGGTTTAACTCTGCAGCTTTTCAAGAACACATCTGTTCTTCTTTCATTCAACCTCTGTTGGGAATTCTCCAGGTTCTGCCACACTTTCTTCTTCACTTTAGAATCCTCTGCTGGACTCTTTCATCACTGCTCTCAAAGTTGTGATCTACTTTTGCTGAGATTTCTTCAATTTTCTACAATCTGAATTATGCAAACAATTCTTCAAACCAGAGTTAAACACTGCTCATCAACTCACCTTCAATATTATGTGTAATCTTGCTTCTTCTTTCACCTGCACTGCATCTCTGTATGCTGCAATCTTCAAAACACCTTGTCTTTAACTCCAGATTTTGCAAATCTGGATACCTTCACTGCACACCTAATCAAATATGCAATTTCTGTTAAACAGATTTAAACTTCAAATTTTCATCACTGCTTCAGTACATATGCATTTCAAAAATTAAGTTTTCAACCGAGCTATTTCAGCTCTGATACCACATGATAGCGGGGTACCCTGCTTCCCCTCATTAACCACTCTCTAAGCTGCATATAAAATGCACTCAAATTCAAGGCCCCAATAAATTTCAACTGGCAATTTAAATAAGTATGTCTGGAAGCTTTAATATCTCAAATCTGAGATTTGAGATATTAAATTAACACTTTTATGGTTATAAACCAAATTATCAAACTCATATGTGAGAAACTCACATTCTCCTCCCTTTACATACACAATGGATCAATCTATTTAACCAAGATTCCAAACATCACATATATGGTGACCTTCCACTTAAATTTCCCTTCCTAAAAAGGGTTCGCTCGCATTCAAAACTTAAACATTTCTTTTAGGCCCACACCATGGTTATCGACTTTGGGCAGAGCTCAATATGGTGGCCCACTCACTCTTCACCATATGTTATAAGCCATATTTTATATTCATTTAAATAATTATTCCCCAACCTTTATGTATTGCAGCTCCACGCTTCATAGTATTCATTCATGCAAAGGCTTGGTTTGTATTTAAACCCAATTAAGACAGCCACAGCTTTAATAGGCTCCCCCTCCATGTCATTTAAACGTTCAGAATTATACCTTAACCTAAACCCAAATAAGCTAACAAATATCAATGTCCTGGGACCACAATAAATTGTAACATACCTTGCTTATTGAGTACGCAACTCCACAGCGCAAACGTCATCGGATCCTTCACCCTTCAAATCGAACGCAATTCGCGTTTTTTTTTCCCACAGAATTTTAACACTCAAAAAAAATGCGAAATAAATGGTTTTTAAAAACCACTTCTAGCCACGCGTCAAACATAGGCATATATCGTGTTTTTTTTATTAAATCCACTTACCACTTATATGCTCGCGCGATACTGCCGGTATTTATCTCCAAAACTGCTCTCACTATTCATGCTTCACGGTTCCCTTCTCATGGTTATGTTTCTCACGGTCGCTTACAATTCCGCTTCTTCATGTGTTAAGCTTTGGTTCATTGACATTCTAATATGGCACCGCGATACAGTTCCATCGTTATAAATACAGTGAAATCATCATATGTGACTTCAAAGTCAGACTCCCATTCACCGTATATATACAATTGGGTGTATGAATCTCCTCTGAGACCGAACCTCCTCATATCTTTCAAGACCAAACCCTCATTACATAGATTCGAGAATTATCTCTCTTCCATCCTGACGATTAATCTTAGACCGAGTATGCATAGTTACCATCGGTATTCCATATTAACACACACATTCAATAAGTGAATGTTCCCACTCGCACCATACAACTTCGTTACAGATGTGGCTTGCACATCTACTCAGCCTTTCCAAGGATATATAATCGAACCCTTCAATTTCACTCTGTTTCAATGAATCATCTGGAATCTCTCAATTACATACTGAAGGCAATTCAAAACCACACTCTATCTACACAGAAAATTTCTCTTTGACTTCCTACATAGAATCCTTATAAAGGTTCTGCTCCTTTTCGATAGATTTCATTTATCCATCAATAACTCAAACGCAAAGAACTTCAATTCATAGATTTACGCTCATTCAATAAACATTAGAACGTTGACATGAATGTCGATTTCTTCCATGACACACAGAATACATTTAACCCCCAACTACAGAGTTATTCATACATTGTTCATACAATTTCTTATTGAAATTCAAAGCCTACCACACAGAGTTAAATCAATTAATACTAGAACAATTCATTTCACATATATAAATGAGTTCACTTATAGAAATTCTAGTCCTCGGCCAGATCTTCAATCATTGGCCCTTCTACAACCTACTTTGTCTCTCCAGCTCTCTAGCTCTATGTGCTTAATGCCTCTGAGGCTTATTTTTATACAAATTGAAAATCAATCGATTCAGCTCCTTCAATGACTCAACAAAACTCTTGAAATTCTCAAAATCCTAATTTTAACCTAAATCCATAGACAAACTGAAACAAACTCTTCACACTCCTAACTAATCGACTTCTCTCATGTTCTCCAATCACTTGGGAACATTTACAATTTCTCTCCCTAATTAAAATCACTCTAATTACTTAACGATTACATAAGAATTTAAAACCAAAATACCCCCCTATGTCTACTTAGATACAAAGTATTTTATTGTGTCGAATGCCCCTGCATAATTTACACACCCAATTCGCGAGACAATCTTCTGATTTGTTTCCTTGCCTTCTCACATGCAGAGGTATAGTATATTCAATTCTACCCAGTGCTTGATTAATTTGCTGTACCAATCATGTCATTCTCTATCTTTTACTAATCGTCTCCCAGTTTTCCCCTTGTTGAAGTTTTCTAATAATACTAGTGGCCATTGCTAAATCCGCCTCAACTTCCAGTCTATTGTAGTGTTCACGACTAGCAATTTCCAGTCCTAATTTCACAGTTTCTAACTCTGCCTCATTATTCGTGGTGTATCCTAAGTCAATGGAAAAAATTCGCAAAATTTCTCCTGTACAATCTCGAAAGATACCTCCAGCACCCACTTGGCCAGGGTTTCCTTTCGAGACCCCATCATAATTTAGTTTTATGAAGCTTGATTGCGGCCCGTCAAAACTATTTCTTACATGATATCGAGGAGGTAATTGTTTCCAAGAAGATGGTGATAACATCACTACCTTCAAGTTTAGTTTCTGGATATTTCTCCCTTCCAACCCTTGTACTACCCAATCCTCATGCTCCCATTATTCTGACAGAATGGTTTCTCTGATTCCTTGCAATTTTATATTCCAAATTTCCTCATTATTTAACTTGCGCTCTTGAAAAATCCTTATGTTCCTTTCTTTCCAGTGGGACCATAGTAAGAATCCCATCACAAGTATCCATGCTCTGTTCACCACTGGACTTTTATATCCTCCCTTTCACCATTTTTCAATTGTTTTCCGAAGACTATTGTTGTTTCTATTTGTTTGTTGAAATAGTGTATGGAGATTTGACCACATTTGTTCAACCAGTTTACAAGTATTAAGTAGATGTTCCACATTTTTTCTGCTGCCTCACACATCACACATCTTGACGGTCCATTCATTCCCCTTTTTTGTAATTGTTCCCAGGTAAGGATCCTCCCATGCCCAACAAGCCACAAAAAATGTTCAATTTTCGGCCGATGCTTAAGAGACCAAATTTTCTTCCACAGTCGGTTTTTTGGAAGTTGAATTTGATTTTCTTGTAGCTGATAGGCTTCTTGAATTGTTAACATTCCTCTTGGCTTATGTCCCCATCACAAAATATCATTACCTACCTAAATTGGAATTTTCCTAGTGTGAAGCTCTTTTGCAAAATTTTCCCATTGCTGCGTTCTGGAGCTTGTTGCCACTTCTGCTTTTGCTTCCATCTCCGCCAAAATTGATTATTCTGGTATTCCCAATAGCTTTTAACTTCCTTACTCTGAGGATTTCGTGTAAACAAGAAGATTTACGCCAAATCTAGTCTTGTAAACAACTTTTCCCACTGTTGCCAGGAATCTTCCCAAAAACCTGCCAAATTGCCATCTCTTACCTTCCAAAAACTATGAATCCTTATCAAATGTTTGTTAGCGGCTGCAAGGTTCCGTATCCTTGAAACTTTCTGAATATTAGGGTAATTGAGCTATTCCTTCACCGTCGGAGGCATGTGATATTTCATCTCCCATATACACTGCCATAATGCTACATCTCCTTACAGCCACCTCCACCACAATTTAGCTCCCATGACTTGATTAAGAGTAAACGGATCCCGAAGACCTAACCCCCTTTAAGCTTAGGTAGCGTCAGTTTATCTGAAGAAAGAAGAGCCCATTTTCGATTCTCCTGGGCTCCTTGCCATAGGAATTTCTTGAACAAACAAACCATGTCTGAACAGGTTTTTTTGGGACAGGCCATTCCTGACAAATGGTAGATAGGGATAGCTTGAAGAACAGATCTTAGAAGAATAACACGGCTAGGTATATTTAGAGCCCTAAAAGACCAGTTAAGAATTCGCTTTTGGATTCTACTTATAATGGCTTTCCAGGCACTTGATTTAAAAGAGTTTTCAGACAGAGGCATCTTGAGATATTTGGGGGGCAACGTCCCCATACTGAATCCAAGGGTCCTAGCAAGAAATATTTTCGATTGGGGAGTCGTATTAAAAAGAAAAAATTTGATTTTCCTTTATTAATCTGAGTACCTGAAGCATTCATGAACAAGTTCAAAATTTCCAAGACTGCTTTGCATTCACGGAGTGTGGCTTGACAAAATAGCATTATATCGTCCACAAACTATTGATGTGACAGAGTTAGATTCGGACCCCACAAATTAAGACCTTTGAACACTCCATCCCAAAATTTCTGCTTAATATATTTTCCCAACCCCTCAGCTGCTAAGATGAAGAGGAAGGGGGATATAGGATCGCCCTGTTGAAGGCCCCGAGAAGCTTTAAAGGAACTTGAAGGAGACTCGTTAACCAAAATAGAAAAATGCATAGAGGTAATAGTTGATAACACCCACTGAACCCATCGATCATCAAACCCGAAGGAGAGTAAAATTTGTTGAAGATACTTCCAATTAAGGTTGTCATAGGCTTTTTCCAAATATAACTTAATCAACATTCTTTTAGCTTTAAGGTTACGAAGAGAATGAATAGCCTCTTGAGCAGTCACAATACCATCTAAAATTTGTCTGCCTTTTACAAACCCTGTTTGCTCCGGTGGAATGAGGGCTGGCAAGATTGGTTTCAGGCGATTCACCATAATAGTAGACAGAATTTTATAAATAACATTACATAAAGCAATAGGTCGAAACCCAGAGGGAGTATCACACCAATCATATTTAGGAATCAAAGTAAGAAAGGTAGGATTAATCTGGGAAATACTTGACGAGTTCGGCGAGATTCCTCAGCTAGTTCCACAATATCCTTCCTCAAAAAATGCCATGATGCTTGATAGAATTCAGCAGTAAACCCATCAGGCCCAGGCGCTTTATTCTTAGGCATTTCCTTTACAATCTCTTTCACTTCCGTCATGGTAATTTCCCTAAGAAGTGCTAAGTTTTTCTCCCTGCTAACCATATTCGGAATGAATCGTTTTATACGATCAATTGTTGTAGATCTATCATGGTTTGGCTCTGTGAGAATACCTTTAAAATGATTAACCAATTCCTTTTCCATATCTTGATGCTCAACCACTCGATTTCCTTCTAAGTCTTTAAGAGAGAAAATCCTATTATGTTGCTTGCATTGGATCATAGCTTTATGAAAAAACTGAAATTTTTTTCCCTTTCACGAAGCCATTGTATTCGAAATTTCTGCTTCCATAAAATTTCTTCTTGGATTCGCCGCTCCTCTAGTTTACTAAGAATCATTCCTTCTTCTTTGATTAAATTTTCAGTTCTTCGTGTTAAAATCATTTGATGTTGGATTTGTTGCATATGCCCTTAGAGTTTATTCTTCTCTATATGAATGTTACCAAATTCTACTTTATTCCATTTCTTAATTTTTTGCTTCAATTCCTTTAATTTCAATTGAAATGTATGCATTCAATTTCTTCCTTTCAATCGACTCTCCACCCACCAGCCACGGACTTTTTGTATAAAGGTTGGATCTCTAAGCCAGAACCCTTCAAATCTAAACGACCGTTTCTTTTGCTGTTGTTTCACATTCACAACAACTCTGTAATTGTTTGTTGATTGTTGACTTATTTAATTGGCCTATATGTACTTGTTTACTTGGCTTATATGTTATTATATGATCTTATCAAATAGAAATTTAATTCTTAATGTTTTCGATTATTTTTTTTAAATGAATATTTTATATACTTAATTTTAAGGAGTTCTTCATTTTAGTTTGTTTAGTCATTGATTTTGATATTTAATATTGAGTGTTTATATCACTTTTAGGTACTATTGGTAATATTGACTCTCATGAAACATAGGTGTTCTTTAATCACTTTAAACAGCTAAATATTGTCTTGGTACATAATAGATACATCATTCTCAATCAATGGATATGAAACAACAAATATAACTCCAGCTTTTGGAAATCCTAAACAACGCCAACACAAAACAGTAAGAAAAAGTACTAAAACAAAAATGAAATAAAAAATTATATACGTCATAGTTCAAGTCTCACTTGTTGAATTGGAGATGTTCCAATTGTGTTTTCTCTTGCTGTAATAAAACTACTTTCATGGACAGACTCGTCAATTGTTCTGCACGCCTATTTCTTTAACTATTCCAGTTTACTGAAATCTCATGCATAAAAGTTTTATTCATACATTGGTAAAATTAAGTATGTCAGTTGTATCCAAAATTTTAACTGAAAAATGAAAAAAAATGCAAGATAACCATGCCACCGACTAATTTTTGGAATCAACATTTATTGAATGTGATTCAATGCAACTCCAATCCTTTATTATTTAACTTTATACACTATTTCTCAATAGAGTTTCAAGTTTATTATTTAAATTTATGCACTATTTCTCGATAGAGTTTCAAATTCGGACACGTTCCTCAAAATTATTCTCATAATGATCAGTTGGGTATTTTTCTATGGAATTGTCTTCCGAGGCAATAGAATAGCCCAGACGGCAGGTTTTTGCCGGAATCCGGTTCAGTAAAACTCAAAAAATGAGGTAGTTGCAGTGTTTTGAATCCATTTTTGAGAGTGGAAATGGATTCCGCACTATCAAAAACCCTTCGGACACCCAAAATACTGAAGTTTAACAACTTTAAACAAGATTCTGATAAAATCTTTGTGGGATTTTTTCAAAATCTTTGCCGAATTCTGGACCATTTTGTTAATTTTTTAGACTACAGCTTTTTATATGGCGAGTGCAAGAAATGTAAGTGGGAGAACAAATAATATATGTTTGTATACATCAAACTTACTTGACACTCAAATGCCACATTGATCTCCATATACACTCAAGATATTTCATTATATTAATAATATTTTAATTAGAAAAAATATAAAGTCCAACCGATATG